>JAQQAE010015287.1:0-12102 GCA_029823295.1 Pseudamia nigra
CTTATCTTTTTAAATGGGTGAACTTGCACATTTTTACATTTCCCAATACTTATTGTCCCCACTGTATATATATATATGTGTGTGTGTGTGTGTGTAGAAAAAGAGAGAGCGAGCGATATTAATTTTTACAGCAATTTTGCTAATCCACTGTGCTAAATCTTATGTAGTAGTGCAGTGAATGATATAATACATTAACTGTACATGCAGTTCAGTTCCCACAGTGTCTTTATACACAGAATTTGTGAAAAATGAAATATGCTATTGAGATGTGAGAAAGTGAAGTGAAACTTGTAATAACCTTCACACAAGTCTTTAAGTTCAAAAAGGCTGTAATGAGTGCTGACACTTAGTGGGAATGTAAGCAGGGCTGTTTTAAGGCAGACATGACCCCCTCTTTCTGGTCATCAGTGCCATACCATGTCTCTCCATCATCCCGGTTCTCAGTAGAAGAGGGAAGAAGGATTTTGTGGGTAGAGCGACGGCGGGTTTTTGACTAAGGTCTCAGAGATGTCAGCCTTGTTATTACCTTCCACTACATAGTGAGGTCAGAGAGAGAGAGTTTAGCCGAGCGAGCAGCGGCCACCAGACACATGACGGCAAACACAAGACGCAGGATCACCGAAGTCTGCCGGCACAGCACTTCTCCTTGAAGCCGGTGGCCAAACATGCAGTCCGCCTAACCGTGGGTACACAGTCAGCAAAACATCATGAAAAGCAGTTCTCCACAAAATATCATTATGGCTTGTAAGATGAGAGGGGGAAAGAAGGATGTTTGTTGTATCTTTTTTGGTAAGTACAGGCTACATGTGTGGTCTGGATTTATCAGACTTTGGCCACATCTGCCAACATCAGCTTTTATTTCATTAAAAGAAAATAAATAAGAGATACAAGTTAGTGTTAGTGGGACTGGGATAAAGTGTGGAGTTCCTCCATCTCTACTTAAATTTATAAGGTGTAGTTACTTGCATCATGCACACTTCACATGTGTGCACCCCTACACTTAGTGGTGGAGTTAAGAGAAACTTTCTCATGCTTTGATATTTACATGTGTCTAATTAAGCTTCACAGACTCTTCTCACACGTACATAGGGTGTTACTGACTGCATTAAGAGTCTGAGACCCAGCCTGCTCTGGTCCTGTAATAAGGGAAAGGGTTACTGGTCTGACGCAACATTTTAATGAGAATATTGCTTGTTGGATGGAGTATGGAAGGATGGCTGGGAAATGGTAGCAGCAGCAAATAGTAAGATGTCTGCTTTTAAGCTTTTATTTCAAATGAAAGTCTAAAACAATATATGGATTACAGAACAACAAAAGAGACCTCTACTTTGTGGTGGCTTAAGATATATTTTATCGCTTTTCAGATTTTTTTTTTCCAGGCTGGCTTTAAGTTATCACTTGACCCCAAGTACAAAAACTTAGCCTGCTTTTTTGTAACTTTAAAATATGTGCCCATGCTTAATCTGCATACCCCTTGTTGTTTCGATATTTTGTTTCTGAAATGAAAAGAAAACAACGCAAAAAAAGTCATTATTTGTTTTTTTTCTTGTCAAAACAAAATCAGGATTACAAAAAAAAAAAAAAAAGTAACATCTGATTTTGTTGTCTTGTTTGTTTTTTTTTATTATTCCATTTCTGACACTGGATGTGACCTGGGAGTAACTAACTGGCGAAGAAGAGTAAAGGAAGTGACCGCTTTCCATCATAATTCAAAATAGTCTATGATTATTTCAGGAAAAAAAAAACAAACACACAACACAGTTTCCAAGCGGAGAGCCCTCTTCTGAAACAAATGAGTTTGCCTTATTTGTGGCAGAGGACTTTAGTCCGTTATCATTGCACATCTTTGTAAACTGTAGAAGTCTGGTGCGGCAGCAGACTAAGCAAACAAGCCCAGACTTCCCTCTCAACAGCCACCTCCTTCCACTCCTCTGGGGGGACCCCCAGGCTTCCCAGGCCAGCCAAGAGACACAGTCCCTCCAACATGTCCTGGGTCTGCCCCAGGGCCTCTTCCAGTTGGAGCCTCTTCCAGTTGGAGCCCAGGCACGGAACGAACTGCGAACCCCTGCGATGTTACATCACCTAGGTATGCAACGTGAACTTAATTCAAAGGACAGCGCGTCTGCTAAATATCCAAACGCCTTCTGTTATAGTAACATTAAGCACGATTAGCCTTTTAAAGGAGGACCCAAGCCTGATTTTTCTACTTATACTTCAAAAATCAACCAACAAAGAATGAATCAATGAAGAATCTGACTGATACGCAGAATCAATAAGCACTCAATGTGCAGATTTTTAGCCTTGAACATAAGAAAACCTTAATTTCACTTCTTCAAAAAGACTCCACCGATGACTTAATGCACTTGCTCCAATTTAAGCATCTGTTCATTTATGGAAAAAATATGAATGAAAGGAAGGAAGGAAGGAAAAGCTAATTATTTGCTTCAGCTGCCAAATTAACCTTCGAAAATGGCCAGCATTCTTACACTCCCAAAACTGCCCCAATTATGTATATCATATATTTCAATTAACATGGATTTGAGTTCCTTGTTTCCGAGTGGGCAGCGTAATGTCCATCCAACTTAATAATGCTTTATTAGCTATCAAAGGAAATGTGCACAGGCTGGAAAATATGACCCTAGGAAAGTTATAGAAAAAGAAGGTGAAAAAGTTAGAAATTGCAGAGAATATTTTGCTGACAACATACAGGTCCACTAAAAGGTGCTGAGCCATTTAAAGGAGTCGCCACAATACTTTCATTTATCTACGCGGTTTCCAACATCTTTCGTTAGTTTGCTTCATTATGCTTGTACATGCTGATGTGTCAGTGGAAAAATAAAAATGTAAAACGCTTTAGTTACTTTGTGCTGTTAAATATCTGGTATAGAAGTATGAAGTAACTAAGTACAAAGGACAGAAAAAAAAACTATGAGAAAAAGTCATACAACATATAATGAGACAGAACAATGAAAGCACAGCACACACAAGATGAAAATAATGTCCATGGTAAAGATGCAACAAGATGTAGATGCACCTCTGGTCTCTGACTTGATGATTTTTCGTTCTGTTGGTCACTTTGTGTGCACTGCAGAGCCTGTACATGTGTAGAAATGAATCCGTACTTCCATCTACTTTTACCAGAGACTTTTAAACACAAGTATCAGTGCTCTACTTGGAAAATAACGTGAAGTTTCATAACCTCTTCTGTAAGGTGCATAAAATTATTCTATTTTTAACCTCATCCTCTCAGTTTTCTCTTCTCTTTAAACAGATGTGCCAGTACTTTCAATGCAGTGGTGTGACATCTATCACTTCATTCTCACAGATAATGCAGATTTAGAAAGTCTTGCCTGATGCAAGAGAACAGAGTCACATCATGTCAAATGTCAGCTGTATTAATGTAAGGCTGAGATGTAATTATGTAACTGTACCTGTGGGAAGCACCAAACACAGGAGATTTCCCAACATTTTTGTCAACTTGCCATTGTTTCCACACATGAAGAGATGAGAAAAGTTAATTTTGTGTTTCTGTGGTGCACTGACGGTGCACATGTAAACACAGGACAAGTGTGATTATATAGTGAGTGCTACACATCAGTGCAAGTCTGCGGTCAGCAACTTTCATTCAGTCATAAGGGGGGGAAAAACATTAGCTTGTCACTTGGTGTCATGGAAATTAAAGCCAATCTCTCAGCAGTAGTGTACTTACAGAACCAGCCACTAAGAATTACTGTGATTAACATTGAGGCACAGAGCCAACGGAAAGCGATGAGTAGTTGCTTACTTGTTCAACAGTAGGAATTTTCTGAGCTACGAGAGGACAATAATCCTGTTTTCTTCACCTCCCTTATCATTTCTAGACAGTTAACCCTGCTGACTTACTGCCCCCTCTGGACAAAACAGGGACATCTAGGAATTGTTTAAATTCCTGCTGTGGACAGAGAAGACAGACAAGCAGCACTGCAACATAAACACTGCACTAAATCGAGGATCAGGGAAATAACACCACAAACTATTTAGACTATTCAGTGAACAAACAACACTAACTTGATCCAGTGTGTCTCTTCTCCTCACAGTGCACATGGAAGACTTCGTCTCATCTTGCTTTTGCTCCTGCTAGTGACCCATTGCCTAGCATGTAAGAAGTGTTTTCCACATGTGGAAATATGTGGGCCTTACCTGAATGCCTGAGGTGGTGAAGTACGGGATTTCAAACTTGACACTGATTGGTGGCTTCCCCTCTTTGTCTTCCGCTTCTACACTGGGTAGGCCAAAGTGGGCTCGCATCAAATACTCTTTCCCACCCTGTGACAAGTCAAGACAGAACCATTTCAGTATAAAACAGAATGCCTTGCACTTAAAAAAAAAAACGAGGAGTGATTTCAAAGACAAAAACTACATGTATACACATGTGTACAGGACTTTGCAAAAATCTTCATCGACCTTTAGCCTTCTTGTGTTTATGCAACTGGAATGAGCTAAATATTTAAATCTCTTTTCAATCTGAAAACATAAGAACATGTGCGTAGAATTTGTATAAAAATAAACCTATGTAAATGGCTTCAATGGGCACAAGCCAGTATTTTGTGTGTCCCTTCCTCCCATTTTAGAATTTGTTGGTGCAGGTGACAACAACTGACAACAGCTCTATGCTTTTTCTGCACTTTTTCTTATAATTTTTTGCATAAAAACTGCTTTATTTGGATCTTCTTTTGCAGGAACAATTTTGACTTAATATGGAGAGAACAGTTTACTCAAGAGAGGACCTCTTGGACCTGAGGTAGAGGAAATGCAGACCTTATTAGACAATCCCACTGGACCTGAGAAGGACTCTGCATGGTTGCATGGCTGGTGCCAGAGTAAAAAGCAGAACATTCAAGGTAGAAGCCTTTTCTACCAGCTATATTGATGAGCAAAGTGAACACACTATCCAACAAAGTGGATGAGTTGGAGACACTAGCGATTAGTTAGGAGTGTCAGGAAGCCAGTTGCAGGTGGTTCGGAGACCTGGCTGAACAGTGACAGATTGCTATGACTATTGAGACCCCATGCCAAACACACACTGGACCCCCCCCAGTTTGCATACGTAGAACATATTGAAGTGGATGATGCTGTGCTCTACATACACTGAGCCTAATCATATCTGGAGAGCACTGCTCATTACATACTCAGAGATGAGCTCAAAGGGATGGGATGGACCCGTCCTTTGTTTCCTGGATCACAGACTACCTGACAGGAAGACCACAATTCATCAGGCTAGGTACCGGTGTCTCTGAGACAGTAATGAGCGGTGCTGGAGTTCCACAGGGGACTGTTTTGGCTCTGTTCCTGTTCACACTGCACACATCCGACTTCAAATACACCTCTGAGTCCTGCCACGTCAGAAAGTCGAAGTAACCTCCTCAGCCAGTCAGCATTGGTAGCACTGACATCGAAGTGGTGCTGACATACAAATATCTTGGTGGACAAGATAGACTGGTCCCAGAACACAGATACAATCAAAATGGATAGAGTCGGCTATTTTTCCTGCAGAGGCTCAGGTCTTTGACGTCTGGCTCAAGATGCTGCACATTTTACCAGTCAGTGGTTAGAAATACACTCTGTTGTGCTGCGGCCTGCTGGGGAGGCAGCATCAGGCAGAGATGCAAAACACCTGGACAGACTGGTTCATTTGAATTTATTTATTTTAAGAGGAAAAGTTGAAAAGCAGCAGCTTAAAAATCAGCCTAACTGGCAGGATCCTGTTCTGCAGTACAGAAAAACAAAACCCATTCACAGATTTACAAGGGCAAATATTAAAAAATGACACCAAAACATTTTGCTGACACACTCATACATGATTAGTGAGTTATAATTCCATTAGTGCTTCCAGACATATCCTTCCAAAAGGTGGTGTTTATATGCCTACTTGGATAAATCAGTGGCTGGAGGGAGGCTGGATTCAGTGGGGGCTGTGATGGACAGGTGCACATGGAAAAAGTTGGAGGACATCATTGACAACCCACATCATCCTCTTCAAATCATTCTGTCCCAACAGAGGAGCAGCTGTAGTGCACAACTAACATCACTATGCTGCAGGACTGAACGCTACAGGAGATCCTTCATTCCCACCGCCATCAGACTGTTCACCACAGCTGGTGGCAGACTGAAGACATCCTACTGATTTGATTTTTCTTTCTATGTGTGTGTCAATGATTTTTGTCAGCACCTTCTTAAAACTATCCCTTTCACACATGGCTTACATTAATTATAAAATTTCCTAAAAGCAGTAATCGACATTTGAAAGATGTATTTTATGAGCAAATATTTGTCATTTTTGATGCAGCTGTCTTCTTCCCTGACTATTATAAGGGATAAATGCAAAAGTTTCCACACGTGTCAATAAGCATGTGAAAATGTAATCTAAACTACCATTCTCATTCAGGTATTACTTATAAAAGCATGCTATGTCGTTGTGTAACCACGTGAATGAAACTGCTGAGTCATGATTTGTGCTTACGGGGAAAGACTTGATTGACCAGACAATCTCACTGTTCTCTGGCACCCACTTCACACTGCCCACTGTAGTCTTGAATTTGGGCGAGTCGGCGTCCGTTGGCACTGGAATGTGAATCTCCACGTTGTTGGCTGTCGAACGCCTCTTGAACTGACTCTTTGCCTGGGATGAGAAAACAAGCATATCAAGTTTACAATGATGTTCTACCTGAACAGCATAAAAACCAAGCCTTGCTAGATGTGTGGAAGAAATAAAACATAGGTGTGGTTTTATAACTAAACCACAACATTCTGTTGAGTTCACTGTTGTGAGTCTTAACATACCTTACATATTTAATGAACAAGCTTCTTAAAATAAGTATGGCACACAGGTATGATAACAATAGATTAAGTAGAGGTAGGACTAACCTTGATCATGTACTCAATGCGGCTGTGGGAATGTTTCTCAATGACAGATTCAATCCAGATCAACGGCTTCACCTGAAATAGAAACAACGTTGTCACGTACAAGCAAATTCACGTTTGAGATATGGCACAGTCACCACCTAGTGGGCAGCAGACATTACTGCAACAACATGAACACATTCCAAAGTGGAGTCACATCGGTTTCAATGCTGCCAAAAATTATAGCCATGTTTATAACTGACATATTGTTAATTTAGGCTAATTGCTGATTTTCTGTTTTTTCTTCTTCTTTTGTACTGGTAATTGTCTTGTCCCATTATTGGTCCAAAAATCTGTACAACCAAAAGTGTTTCCACACTGTAATGATGTTTTTTTTTTTTTTTAATGGAAAATGTTTCCCGTCATTTTTTATTCCAAATTCTAACAGGAAATCTTATCCATACATCATACAAGGATTTTATATATTTTTACATTTTTACACCATTTATGTGCAATCACGAGGCACATTATTTTTCTTACCTCCTATCAATAAAATACAAATTTTCACAACAAGTCAAAAAAAATAGTTTATTTTTTGAAACATATGCAGCCTGAAAAAACAGATCAGCTAATCTGCTAAAAGAATGTGATCATACACAGTCCGCACCACCTCCAAACACAGCCTGAGTGATCAGGCCTCACGTTGGCATATGTTAGGCCACTCATGTTAATGCCAGGTCTGATGAGGGCCTACATTAAGCAGTTGAAAATATCCTTCAGGCTTTAGATATTATTTAGCAAGAAGATACAATATGCACCAACCACAACTGGGTTCACGTATCCCTACTGTTCATTTGTGTGGGAGTGAGTCTGAGGGCAGTAGTACACACTTCCCTTCCTTCAAGTTTACTGGCAGGTCTGTTGTGAAACAGCTATTGAGAATCTGATCCCAGTTTCAACATTGTTAACCTAAGGTACTGTACTTGGTGGTAGGTTCCTACTTTCAGATGACGTGGACCCTTTATTAACTTTGAGCTGAAGCTTTGTACATTACTCAATAATCAGGATTTTCCCCATGGTTTCATCACTGCGCTTTTGGTATACAAAAAGTGATATCAAGTGTGTTGTTTTGGAAAACTTGCCTTTACACTCACTGGCTGCTTTATTAAGTACACCTGTTCAATTGCTCAACCAATCACATGGTCGGAAACTGTAAGAAAGACGATGTGACTTTGAACATGACATGGTTGTTGGTTGGTACCAAACGGCTGGCGTGAGTATTTCAGAAACTGCTGATCTGTTGGGATTTTCATACACAACCATATCTGGAGTTTACAGAGAATGGTCTGAAGAACAAAATATCCAGTGAGCGCAATGGTCTGGGTGAAAATGCCTTGCTGATGCCAGTCAGAGGAGAATGGTCAGATTAGTATGAGATGGTAGAAAGGTAACACTAACTCAAATAACCACTCATTAAAAGCAAGGTATACGGAATACCATCTCTGAACGCACAACTTGTCAAACCTTGAAGCAGATGGGCTACAGCAGCAGAAGACCACACCGTTTACCAGTCCTGTCAGCTAAGAACAGGAAATTGAGACTACATTTTGCATAGCCTCACTTAAAATTGTACAACAGAGGATTGGAAAAACTTTGCCTGGTCTGATGAGTCTCGATTTCTTCTGCGACATTCAAATAGCAGAGTCAGAACTTGATGTAAACAACATGAAAGCACAGATCCGTCCTACCTTGAATCAACAGTTCATGCTGGTCGTGTAATGGTATGGAAGATGTTTTCTTGGCACACTTTGGACTCCCTTAGTACCAATGTGGCTTCCTTTAAGTGCCATAGTCTACCTGAGTAGTGCTGCTGACCACGTCTATCCCATTACGACCAGAGAACCCAACTTCTGAGAACTGCTTCCAGCAGGATAATGTGCTGTGTCACAAAGATCAAATCATCTCAAAATGGTTTCTTAGTTTCGTGATTTAGTTGTTCAGGTCACAGTTACCAACCAACTCCCAAAATAGTCAAAGATATCATTTCTGGCAGCCTGACTTGTAGTGTATAGTGACATATAATCTTGTCATTCGAAGATACACTGACTTGCTAAAAAATAGCAAAAAAAAAAAAAATACATTTTTTGATGGCAGGATTAAGTGTTCACTGATGTTTATAAGGTTCCTCATAATGATTATTCCTGTTCATAATGATTATACACAGCCTGCAGCTAGAGTTAGACTAAACAAACACTTTCTTTGAAAAAGCCGTTTCTCAGTCTGAATTTACATAAATATTTGTGTATAACTATTGACATAGTGTACTGACAGTGCTTGGCAAAAGTTATCTTAAACACTATTGTTTAATGGAAGCTTCTAAAAAAGGTAGTGTAACATTTCTGTGGGAAACTGGCTCTCAAGTTGATTATGTGGTGAGATGAGTCATAAAACTAAGCTGGAGCAGGTATTTCAGTGCTTTAAATACATACTTAACGCTACAATGAAAAATATGTTTTGAGCTCTAAGTGGAATTATACATCTTGACTACCGTGTATCATCAATATTGGTGTTCAGGTTAACAAAATTCAGCAAAATCACAAAAAAACAAGATAGATCACATCCTGTTTTTTTTCCTTATCTGTTTAATGTCGATTGTTTATTAGGATTACTTTGATTCAAAGTTTTGCAGACACAAATGCAGATATATTGCATAAAGACTGGGGGCCTGTCTGAATGATCCATTTGGTTTATGAAGCTTCCTAATGACCCTGAAGTATATGCGTGTCCACCATGATTAAGGCTGTCCAAATTCTCCAAATGAAAAGGAAAGGAGCATCTATGCTTCCTTTAGAGCTTCCTTTAGCATAGGGACCTCTGCACCTTCCTTTTGCAAAAGGTGATTAGAAAGTATATCCCCCAATTCACTGCAGTCGCCAGGTTGAAACACCCAACTGTTGCCGAAAACAACCAATCAAAATGACAGAGAACATGCACACCTTCATCTTTAGATTCAACTTGTGAATGCTGATGTTTTAGCTTTAATCAGGTGAACTATGGACCGGACTCTGCGGTACTGTTGATGATGTGAAGTTCATGCTGCAGTAAAATCTGTGCATCAGTCGAACCCGTTTCCTCAAGTTGATCATCACTGCACCGCAGCCTTTAGGAAGATTTTGCATTATGTATGTCTCCCTCGCTCACAGACAGATAAATTCAATTCAATTTTATTTGTATAGCGCCAATTATAATCAACAATTATCTCTAGGCGCTTCACAATTCAAGGCCGAGACCTCAAAGACTATACAGAGAGTAAATCCAACAGAATCACCAAGAGCAAGACAATGAAATTAATGAAAGTAAATTGTACCGTGGATTTTAATGAGAGGAAACATGCACTTTATTCAGGGATGTAAGAATATTTATGAAGTCAAATATTTCTAGGAGCATAAATGTGAATCACTGATGATGTATAAAAGTGATGTTTATAAATGCATGGTCGTTTACAGCAAAATCGCATCACTTTACATATTTCATTAGTTTTATGCATTATTTACAGTTTATAATCATACAGTTTATGAATTTCATCACTTAGGTGTGTGAGTAGACATCATTGTTATAGTGTTCTACAGTATAGTTAATGGTTGTTTTTGGCTAGAGGTGAATTGTCTTTGATTCTTTAGTCATAAATGAAAGTGAACACAGTTCAGAAACTCGTGCGTTTTTTCTGACCCTCTCATTGTTTCTGTTTTGTGAATCAGTTCATGTCACTGATTTAATGATTTGTGCAGAGTCTGATCTATAATAAACAGATGAAAACTACTGACTGTCCAGGAGGATTCTTTTGTCACACAGCCTGAATTCAAGAGACAGGAGTGGATCCACAGAGACAGGAGTGGAGACATAGAGAGAGATTTTGGAGCATCAGGCCCTGGTTTGATTCTCTTACAATTATAAATGTTCACTGTGTGAACTTTCGAATGATGAACATGTTCTGCAGTGGATTTATCGATCACAATCTGCTTATAGCTTTATGTTTTTCCATATATAATATTATTCAGGTTCATACTGATGGATATCAGTCTGACTGGTCACACACACTGTTATTTATTTCTATTCCATGGTGTTGTAGTATTAACAGGGTTCTATATGTTCTATAGTGTCGTACTAATGTTGTAGTTCCACTTTTGCAGGTAGTCAGAGTGACGTCTGTCCAGCACGTGATTACGTAGACTAAGGAAAGAAGAGTCAGATTCTTCTCAGCAGTTCCTTTCTCTATTTCCTTTAGGTTTTCCTATACACTATCCCTTGACCTCACGTCTAGGTTAAGGAAAAGGCGATAGGTGATAGGTATGATAGATGCTGTAAAGCCCAGACTTTCAAAATCTCTGTTTTGTATTAATCTGTGTGGATAATAAAACTGTTCAACACTGCAAACATGCCTCCCCTCATGCCATTCAGTTAACTGGTACTTCATTTATCTTACTGCCAGAAAATTAAACTTCCTACACATACTCACTCAAATGTCTTGGTATTTGTCTGAATGTGTAGTGCTACTGATCCACCAAGCCTTTGGTATGCACACAGTTATTAGACAAAAATGTTAACAGGTTGGAAATACCTGTCTAGACTATAATTAGGCACTAATCCCTTTTGGGCACTGAATGTTTTCTTACGTGAGTGTTGAGGCGATAGGACATGAGCTCAAACTCTCCATCAGGAGGGATGAAGGAGATAGTGCGGTCGTTCTCAAAGCGTGACAGGCGCACACACTGGTGAAACTTAACATCTTCCAACTCTACGGATTTACTCTTTCCTCCTGCAGAAAATACACAGAAAAAAACATTTAGAGAAAATATGTAGCATCTGTCTAATCAGCAAAAGAGATGCAGACAGCGACCTATAACACAAAGCAATTTCAATACAGTCGAGATGTCTTTTCATTAGCACATACCACTGAGCTGAGCAGCTACGATTACACATAAGAATTCAATTCAATTTTATTTCTATAGCACCAATCATAATCGACAATTATCTCTACACGCTTCACAATTCAAGGCCGAGATTTCATGGCTATACAGAGAGTATAAACCCAACAGAACCACCGAGAGCAAGCGAGGGCGACAAGGGGAGGAAAAACTTCCTTTAACGGAAGAGGAAAATTTGCAGCAGAACCAGTGGCTCAGGGTAGGCGGCCATCTGCCTCGACCGGTTGGGGTTAGTGGA
>JAQQAE010015288.1:0-12102 GCA_029823295.1 Pseudamia nigra
TAGTTTTTGCAGAATCCTGCTAACAAACAGACAAACCAACGTGATGGCATAACCTCCTTGGCGGAGGTAATTTGGATTGTGACTGTAATTAAAAGCATTACACATTGCCCACTCATAATGTACATTTCAGGTTCAAAGCATCTAAATGTTCATGTATTTCTTGCAAAGTGGAATTAATAATATACACATAAAATGATACAACTAGTACAACCACCTCAAAGAGAATGCGCACAGGAAAATGCAATACAATTTGTGTTGCCACATATAACCAAAGTACAAGATTTTTTCAACATCAAAGTGCAGGGTATTAGTAGAGACAGGACTCAAACATAGTAGGACAGGGTGAGGTTGATTAAATTGACATAATTAAAAGGAAGTCAAAGTCCAGTAGGTCAGAAAATGTCTGGAGGTCTCATCAAAGCCACAAACACATTCTCATTTCAGACTGGAAACAAACAAACCTAGTGCTCAGCTGGAAAAGGGCTTGAGTAAGTGTGCATATTTGAATATCTGGTGATTTAGTGCAAATGAGAGACTGTGGTGTTGTGAAGAAGGAGGCCGTGTGACAGAAGGAAAGAAAGTCCCAAGGACAAGTAGTAGACAAAGAAAGCTGGCCGTTCTGTAGAAGTGCAAGGAAATGTCTGCAAGATGGGGCAGAGAGACTGAATGCGTCACAGCGTGTGCAGACAAGATCCTTCTTTCATCACTGAAATGTCAAAGCACATTTTGGCTGGTAATTGGCTTGGTTTGGGAATCTGTACCTTCCTCAGTGCCCCAGTCTGTCTGAATTCTGGTTCAATCTGGCTGCAGCTGAATGTACTTGTAAGATTTTACAGTTTTACCTGTAAACCATTCTCATCTATCATCAGTCATATTCCTCATGATCAGTTTGAACCAGCATAATTAATGAAACACACTATTAAATAATACATTTTATCATTTTGTTCTCAAATTGTTCTTTTTTTGGCTCATGAATACTTCATCTGATTATCAGCAGCTGTGGAGTCATACATTGGGACTATGAATACAGGATGGGCACATTAATATCAGATGATTAGATTTTATTTTTGAAAGACTGAGTCTAACCAGAAGCATGAAGGTCACAGTACAAAAAAAAAAACAACAGTGTTACAGATAATTTAAAAAAAACATAAATTGCTGTCCTTTGCATTACCACGCTGTCCTCTGGAGTCACTTTGCGTGCCTCTCAGCTCAGTGGGTTTTCAATTCACTTTCCCTGCCCAGACCTATTTTTCATCCTCATTTCACAGCTTTAGCATCAAAGGTAGTTTTTCTGTGTCCATTAAGCTTTTAATGCTGAGGAAACAATCCATTCTCACACAGCAATGTCCCCTTCACTGTGCATTACCTGTGACCCTTCCCAGCTGGACCGCTTTCCTGCTGTGATTTTCAGAGTTGAAAGACTTAACAGACTCTTGGTAGAGCCAAAAAAGGGGCCCTTGGATTTGACAACTTGAATAAAAGAGAATGGTCTCTATAGCAGTGGTCACAATTTGATTTTTCAAAACTAGAAAGCACTTAGAGAGTGCAGACCTCCGCCAAGGCAACTCAGCTTCTCTTCATAATGAAAACCTACCATTATTATTTGAACCTATGCTCATTTCCTCCATAATGCTATTGCCCCTAAAAGCAATGTTTTTGAATTCATTTGACCCTCATTATTGGATTGTTTGACCATGAAAACCTATCATTGGCATTCGAATCACATACATACAGTATTTATTATTAGTTCAGGACTTATTCATGAAAATAATATTTCCATAACAGTGGTTTTCTTCTGGATCTAGCTCCATAAATGTTGAAGATACATGAAGTCTGTGGGCTAATTGCCAACTCAACAGACTTTCCACTACAATTTGGTTTCAGTTTAATGTCTATAGCTTTATTTGCTACCTTACAGTAGCTATTTTCCCTCAACTTACACTTTTCAACTTCCTGGATCACCATATCCAGAATATTTCCCATACCTGGATCAAACTATGTGGTTTGATAGAATCTATTATGGTGTTATCTTGTTTTTAGCTAAATGCTCTGGGTGGTATCTTTGGCAGACAATAATCCAGATCACTCCCAGAACTGATTGATACTTGTGCCATTTCTGACATATCCTGAAAATTTCATCCAAATCCGTTCATAACTTTTCAAGTCATGTTGTGAACAAACAAACAAAACCAGCTGAATAAATAAATAAATAAACTCAGACAAAAACATAACCTCCTGGGTGGAGGAAACAATTGCTGTTTTCAGGAGCTTAGCGAAGATTTGATTTGTCAGATAGCATGGAATAATAAAAACGCTAAATCTGTTCTTTTAACTGTATTCATTAATAATGATTTCTCTACATGATGTTGATTCTGGATGTGCTGTTAAAAAGCACAGCAACCTAATCAGTAGTCAGCCAACGCAGTAGTTCACATTAATAATAAAATAAATTTCATCAACCTTGTTAGAAGGGCACAACACTTGACGTTGTTTTAAGGTAAATGTGTTTCAGTGAGGGGAATTCACTGAAGACTGCATGTGTTTACTGACAAAAAAATGACAAATCTTTTCTTTTTTTTCCAAATTTGACTGAAAGCATAATGGTGAATCACAGATCCTCAAGTGCAAGAACAATTATGCCAAATAATTTTCAATCAAGCCAAGCTCCTCACTCCATTTCACTCTGCCTTGCTCCCCTTAAAACCATCCCAAATCAGTTTTGTATGAATATGTAATTATTTTTTGCTGCACAGAGGAAAAAAACAATTGGCATCCTGCAATTGCCTCTTCGTTGGAGGCGGTGTACAGGAGAAAGGGTGGTTTGTATAAGCAGCCAGCATTGTCGCCACATCCAAAAACAAAGGCACTTTCATTGTGTTTCTTTCCTCTGTGCTGACATATGTGGTTCTCCAGTGCTTCAGTTAACAAAGACTAAATGTGAGTGAACAATGACAAACTGAGCTTTAAACACACCATAAGGTGGCTGTGTGCTGTGCTATGCGATAGTAAACAATCGATTTAGAATAATTACAGTCTGTGTTGAGCTCTGCTGCTTGTGGGTATTTTCAAAGTGGCCCTTGCACATTGTGAACAAAAAAGTAAATCGCCCTCCTGACTTCAATTAACCACGAAAATTGTGAATGTAATGAGTAATTTCGCTCTCTCAAAAATGATGGCTGTGCGCTAAACAAAGTTGTGAATCCATTTATGTTTTGTAAGAACCATAACACACCATATGTGTTATTTTTATTCCACACGTAATCAGTACCTTGATTTTGTTTCAACAAATGTAAATGCTTAATCATTAGCTGTGTTTACATAACATTTTTTGTTGATTTGAAATGAATTTTTGAATGTGGCAATAATGTTGAAAATAGAAAATTCATTTTGGACAAGTCTACACAACACAATCAGCAGTTCAATGCAGTTCAGAGTCGATTAAGTGTTCAGGTGGTGGAAACTCTACAAAGAAAGACCCCCCCCCCTTTCACAGACAGCTAGCACAGGACACTGCAACAGAATAGCAACCTTCTTTAGCTCAGAAGCTATTTAGCTAACTTAGCAAGTGTAAAATGTCATAAAAGTGAACAGTTTAGCACATTCGTTGTGCAATATAAACACTCAAAGCACTCTTAATCAACAACTCTACAATGCGGAGTGCATACAATGTACAGACAGTAACTTAAAGACATTAATACAAGATTTTTGTACACTGTGCTGTGCACAGCAATAAACTACATACACTTCCCTCATAGATCTGGCATAGTGTTAGGGCTACCTATGAAAGTATCTTGAAAACAGAAACCAGACTACGGATAAAAATTTGAATCTGATTCCCCCAGTGGCCAATCACTGGTTCTACACCCCTGTCCTGAAAGCATTTTGTCCATTGACCACAACGAGAGACAACTGTAACTGCAGACAGGACACCTGCAGCTGCAAAAGAGGTCAAAAATGACAGTTTATATTGGCAATTTTATAACATGGAGGTTTGGAATATTTTAGATACGGTGGTGCAGTGGGTGGCACTTGTGCCTCACAGCTAGAAGGTCCTGGGTTCAATCCCGGGTTGCGAGACCCTTCTGTGTTCTCCCCTTGTCTGCGTGGGTTCTCTCCGGGTACTCCGGCTTCCTCTCACAACCAAAAACATGCACTTGGGGTTAGGTGAATCGATCACTCTAAATTGTCTGTAGGCATGAATGTGAGTGTGAATGGTTGTCTGTCTCTGTGTCAGCCCTGCGATGGTACACCCTGGATGAACTGGCGACTCATTGCTCTTTGGTCCAAGTCAGCTGGGATAGGCTCCAGCATCCCCCTGACCCTTGTGAGGATTAAGGGATAGAAAATGGATGGATGTTCAGAACCAAAAACAAACAGAAGGTAATGTGAGGTGGAAGTGTCAGTATTGTCAGTGGCGTGTGCATGTGTAGATGAGTGATCCTTGTGCCTGAAGCAAGTCTTGGATGAAAAGGCAAAAGACAAACATAATCCAAGTGCCGTGGTGAGGAATGCCAAGGGAGAGAGCATGAGTGGACACAGGGCTGGGATTTTATAGCCAGGAGACACCACGCCCAGGTAACTACCAGCCATGACTAGTGCAATAGTGCAATAGTGACCACGCGACACTGCAGGCCATCACCAATATACAGGGAATGAATTTCTATAGGGAATGAACAGATACCATCTTGGAAACTTGTGGCTGGACGCTACCAGAGGATTTTTCCAATTACTCCTACGAGAGGGGCGCCATTCAGCCAAGAAATTTACTAAAATAATAAATCAAAGAAATGTCAACCTTGACAAGTGGAATTATGGAAACTATAAACCCTGTTACATTAGCAAATTGTTTCTGTATTAAATCAAGCCTTCAATATTTTTCACTAAACATAACCAGTGCCGACATCTTTCCATAGAAAGTTTGTTTTTCTTGGTATTATCAGAACAAGCAAATAGTGCTAGTTCTTTTAACGGGACAATATAAGCTCTCTGTTAACAAGAACACATATGCTGAAAAAAATGTAGTGTGACTTCATACTGACATAATAATAACATGTATCTGCAGTTGCAGTAAAGTACCAGATGAGTCTAATTTCATTGAGACAGGGTTGGCGTGTCATTAGCGATGCAAAAGTGTGAGTACATCCCACACATACACATCATCATCAAACCTACACTTGTTTATGGCAATTTCTGATAAAGTGCACATGAACAGGCTCACTGCTGAGATAAGGGCATATGTCGGAAGAAAATCTCTAACAGCGGTGGCTTATCTAGACAGCATCTGTCAGCACCTCCTGAAAAGATGTGACAAGGGGAAAGAAGCTCAGAACCAGCATGAATCAAATATAATCAAATGGAATCCTGTCACTATAGGTGCATATTCTCATCAATCTCATAACGTAGACAATATAATAAAGTCAGCAACAACAAAACAACCCTGTAGGACCTGCCATTCTTTCTATAAAGAATACAAAATGTAAAATAAAATGTGGCATAGTTTTTCATATCTTTCTACTGCTTTTATTTAAACACTTCAGTTTTATATTGCTTTTAAGTGACCGTGGCTTCTGATATTCTAGTTCTAAGTTTATTACAAAACAAGCTATCGTTCATACTTACATTTCAAGAGGCTATTGACCTAAGGAGTCTCTTCTCTTGACCTCAATCGTCTTACCTGATAAAATACACCACAAGAAGGCCACAAGACATATTGTATGTTGGAAAAATACAGGTGCACACCTGGTGTGCTACAGCTGTGGCTACAGCCATTTCTATATGTTTGAACTTTTATAACTTAAAGGTCAATGCAATTTTGTAGCTGGGTTGTGACTACAGAGCTTGCTCCTATGGGTTGCAGCCGCTTCAGCCACTTCACTCCATAACAATCAGAGGATAAACGCATCATAAGTATAGCCTCTGGCAGTGGTCGTTACCTACATTTGTCCAAGGGCCACAATTTTTCTGAGTAGACAATGTAACAAGGAGGCTTTCAAGAAATGTTTGAGACCTATTTATTGTATTAGTATTTTCACTATTATTTGGGTATTTTATTACCCTCTCTCAGTGTGAACAGACAGAAATCCACGATGACTAAAATGGTTGATCCAAATACAGTTGAAGTGCTCATGAGATGCTCATTTGCAGCAATTTAATTTTAATCTCTGGTATCTCTAGATTAGCTTTGTACCCATCATAAATCAAAATAGTTTTTAATTTTTTCAGAATGAAAATGCAAGTGGAGAGCAAGTGGGGAGCCCTCTTCCTGAAATGAAAAGATTTGCCTTGTTTGGAGTTTCTAGAGCAAGTGGAGAAGTTTAGTTAAGTACTTTCATTGCTTTTCTTTGGGGGCTGGTGTTAAACTCAAAGTGTCTGAGAGGTCTTCCAAGAAACAAATTAACAGTAAACAAATATTACTGTAACTACTATTAGTGTGGTTGCTGAGCCATGTGCTGCCAGGCTTGTGTAATTGAGTGCAACTTGGTGCCAAGCATGGCTGCAGATGATAATCAACAACTTTGTACTGTATGTAGCTGTTGTGTGATGATCATGAGTGAAACTGGGCTACACCCTGGGATCCCCAACATGTCTGTGCAGCTAGCACGATTGATTGATTGATACTTTATTGATCCCACAAAAAGGGGAAATTCACCATCTACCATATTCATGATGTACCCTGATGGTACATGTACTGTACATCCAAATGTACCATCCACCAGTTCTATTGAAACCATAACAATGGTAAAAGCAAAAGTGTTGGACTGTGCTTCATCTGCAGACCATCACCTGCTGAGTTTGCTGTTGTAACAGTTTACATTCCTTTCCTTCAGAGGCTAACACTAGCTCAGCCCTTTGCTACCACTGCATGGCTGCTTATATTCCTCAAGAGGTGAGCACTTGCCTTGCCTTTAGGCATATCTACATGGTTGTTTACCTTCCTCCAGAAGCTAGTGCTAGCCTAACCTTTAGTCACCATTACAGTAAGCATGATGAACTAAGGTTCAAATGTCATACTGTACCTCATTTAAAAAGTCTTGCAACCAAGAGTTTGTGAGACTTGTGAAACATGAGTTGGTTCTCCAACGCTGTTGTGATCCGCGATGCCCTAGCTGTTTTGTCCGCTTTCCTCTTGTTTGTGTTTTGGTTTCCCCTGCCCTGTGTTTTCTGTGTTTTCGTCCTCAGGTCCAGAAGTGGAGCCTCTGCCTGTTCTGCTTGGTCTCCGCCCATCTCCGCTCACTCACGTACCTGCACACTTACACTGCATTAATTATCAGCCACTCACCTACTAAGCTGCCTACATTTAAACTCTGGCCAGTTCTCCACTTGTCACCGTGCCGTCAGTTTCCCATGGAGCAACTAACCTCAGTCACACATGTTGTTTGCTCTGTGTTCCTGTATTGCTTCCCTAGTAATTCTGGAAATCCTTTTCTAGATCCTGTCCTTGGTAGTGCCCCACCTCTGCCCGAGGACCACTCATCTCTGTCTCATGTCCTGCTCATCCTATTGAATAAAATAAGACTTTTTACTTTATTCCTGCCTGCTCATTGGAGCCATGCTTTTCAGCTCAGTATCCAGAAACCGCAACAAAAGTACTAGTATTTCTAGGAGCAAGTAGACTTTGTGTTTTGTGCTTTCTGGCATTCATTGCAACACTGTAATTAAGTCAGAAAACAAGGAAAAGCATGTCACGGGAACTTTAAGAACAAGACGTTCTTTTGGAGGCTGTTGTACTGTTTCAGCTTCGCATGTTTACTCAGGAGACTGGCAGCCTATCCTGTCTCATTCATTCCAATCAGACATGATTCCTTCAACCCAAAGTGAACTCTGGATATTGGACCCATTTTTCACAAGCCACATATCTTCTAAACATTCTGACATTAACATGGCATTTTTCAGACAAACAGATCAAGAGAAAATTGACTTCAGTTGAGGCTCATCTCTGACTCAGAAGCAACCTCTCTGGAGATCTTGCAACAAAAATCTCATTTAATGGACAAAAAACAAGCAGGAAACTAAATGACAATGTGCTTGACGTGTCATCCATCCACATGAATTTCTCAACCCTTCTCATCACACCTACTTAAGAGATAGCAAGAAAAACGCTTTATATCATTGATGGAGGGCATACTGCACTCTATCTTTGGATAGAGGATCTTTGGAACATACAAGGACATATTTTCAAACTTCAACCAAGGACTTAACTGAAGACTGATGGTTAAAATGCAGAAAAGGAATAAATTATTGGAGTCCAGATTGGCAGAAAATATTAATCAACTTGGTTGGACACCATCATGCTATATTGAGATTGGTGAGGAAATTCAGAAGAGATAGAGTGTCCTAAGGTTCAGCTACTGAGCTTGTGGGTGAGGTATGCCTAGACTTTAAAAATGGATACATTCTTCAGATCCAGTGATTGAAGCAGAAATATTTTGGGTCAGTAATCCATGAGTCATCTCCTACTTATCCAGCATTGGGCTGCTGGGGAAGCAGAAACAATCTCAGATGTCCCTCTCCTCATCCACCTGCTCCAGCTCCTTTCAGTGAATAGCATGGTGTTCTCAGCCCAGCCAAGTTCCCTTAGGCATTTCCTGGGCATTCCCATGTTTCTAGGGAGGTGTCTGGAAGGCGTCCTAACCAGATGTGCTGTATGAACCATTTCCATTAGCTTCACTAGATGTGGAGGAACAGTCCTACTGTGAGATCCAGAGTCTGCATCCATAAAGATTCCTAGTGCAGAGTTGCTCCTATCTAAATCTAGGAATAAAAATAAATGTCTTTGTGAGGTGGAATTGAAAAGATTAAAAAAAAAAAATTGCCAGAGCAACTATGAATTGCGCTGGCTTTGTTTTTGTTTTTCTTCCAGTGTTAATGGTTCAGGCTGAACAAGAATAAAATGTCTTTGGTGAAGGCATTCAGATTAATAAACATAGTTTTATTAAGCATTTCTGTCATACGTTCATGCTCTGGTTCTGTAAACCAAGGCTTAAACAGAAAGAGCTCATTCAAAAAAAAAAGTTAAATAAAACTGGTCAGTAAGTAAAAAAGGCATTTGTAAAAGTAAACAAATGTAACAGTCAATAAAGAAAATGAATGTACAGTACGTAATGCATTCAGCAGAAGAATAAAGCATCTAGTATTCACTTAAAAGCATTTTTTGGATGGGTGTGAGCAACAAACCACAGTTTTCCAAATCATGTGTCATTCATACCAATGGCATCCTCATCAAGATAAGTTTTAGTTCAGTCTTTGCTCAGTAGCACTCTGAGATCTTTCCCAAATTAAAAACTCTTTGGTGTAAATGTTTTAGTTTAAGTTAGGAACAAAATAAGGCAAAATGAAGGACTTTAATCAAGTACATTAACAATAATGAATAATACAATCAGGAAATTAGCAAAAATATAAGCTCTAAATGAGCAAAAATGATCAAAATAAGCATTAAAATGCATGTTGTACACACGTATCACAAGTATATAATAAAATATGTAGAAGTGAACAAAATAAGCAACAGTAGTGGTAAAATAAAAACACTGTAAAAAATGAATAAAATAATGAACAAAATTGAACAAAAAACAACAAAATAAGCAAGAGAATGAACAAAATAATCAAGGAAATAAACAAAAATGACCATAATTCCATGCTAAGAAATTATTCAGTACTTGAGTAGTTTTGTATGGGATGCTTTTTATTTTTTACTCTTTTTCAAATACTCATGTTTATGAGTACTTTTATCTCTCCTTGGATCACTGTAATTATAAGGTAACATTACTTTTAGTCTTATTTACTGTATTGTTTCTGTTAACTCTACACATTGTAGCGCAACAATTTATACACTACCTGGCCAAAAAAAAGGTCACCACCTGAATTTAACTAAGGAAATAGGTACGAGGCTCCCATTGCATAATTTCTGCATGGGTGATTATGTTTCAGTTAGCAACAACAATGTTTCAGCTGGCAAAAATAGGATAGTGGGGAACCATCATCTTCAAAGAAAAAATGTGGTTGGAAAAAAATCTTGACCGGTAATCACTTAAATGTGTGGTGAAATCAAATTATAAAAAAAAAAAAAACAGTAGAACTCAGGACTATGTTTAATAGCTGAGATCTAATGAGCAAAGCACCTTAATCAGGCAATTTTTGGATTAATTTTGATCATTCTCATAATTTGAAGGTTGCAGTTCTTCCGTACAGGGAAATTAATCATTAGTAAAATAAGTCTCTGCACGTGACATATTCCACAATAATATAAGTTTATTATAGTAATAACATGAGTAAACAAGGTAATAACAGTAGATTATGTAATGACCAAATACAGGGGGTGGACGTGGGGAGAATGGACTGAAGTATTCCGAATAAATTGGACTTTACGCGCCAGTGGAAAGGAGAAGAATTGGAGGGAAATTCGAACACGATAATGATAAGAATTGCTTCTTCAGGGATAGTTGATTGAGAGGGGAGAAATTGTCAGTTCAAGCTCCGAGACACTCCTCCAAAACCAGTAACCAAGGTGGGTCATACTCTGAGTCTGACGTTGTCTGACATTGACCCGGTTACAACACGGAAGTGCTGGGGTCTCTTCACAGGATGGTCTTTGAGGTCTGGTGCCAAAAATATAAAACTGGAGTAACTGAGGAGATTCAATTCTTTTCTGCCTCTGAAAGTGTGACTGTCTTAGCGCTACAATCCCCCCTTGGAGGAGACACTGCTTAGAGAATGAGCTCCACTTTTTACCCTTCCCCCATCTTACACCAACACTCTGATATGGGGTCAAATTGAACTTTTCGATGGACATGTGCTGCCATGTTGACTATCATGGAATTTAACATCTGGACAATGTGCTCTGAAAGAGGATTCTTGATTTTCCTATCAGAACTGATACAACACAATGCATCCATTGGGCACCGATACACACACACACACCCCAAGCCTCTCTGATACTTGTTGCTGTGTCAATGAATGTTTGTGTAGCAACATGTCTGCCAACTGTGCATGAGTTTTTTTTTTTTATGTGACCATAATTTTGCTTCCCAAGGAGCCTTATTCTGGAAACTGTTTTTTTTTTACTCTCTTTCCTATCATACCCCCCCGCCCCCATTTTCCCCCAACTGCTGAAGGGGCAGCGCACATGTCTGCACTGCAGCCCCCTCCCCCTCGGTGGGAGCAAGTAATCTCCTTGTTGATGGAAACATTTAACAATGATAATAAAAGCTATTCTGTTCTATTCTAAATACCCACTATATTGTCTTTGGCATTAATATTTTAATTGAAAAAAATCACCAAGAAGAAATGATCAGTATTAGTATTGGTTCAATTTCCCAAAAAAGTAATCAGTATCATATCAAATATTTAAAATGTGGTATCATCCATCACTAATGCATGCATTCTGAAGGAGGGTCATCCAGTCAATGTGCTGGTGAGTCACGTGGAGGTTGAACATGCCCACGCCGAAGGTATGTCCTTATTCGGTACGTGGTAGCTTTTAGTAAAGGAGGAGAAAGAGTAAGGTCATGATGTGGTTCAGATGCTCATGCATTTCCTTCTGTCATGCATTCTTAAAATTAATGAATTTTCAATATTAAATCAATAATTCTAGCAGTTGTGTAATTGATGTTTTTATACAAGGAACATTTCTTTCGGTTAGGTAATAAGTTTTTGTGAAAGCCAGCGAGGTAGGATCTGTACTGTATGGTAGTAGAGTAGGTCGGCTTTCAGATTGTATGAGTTAAGCCAGCTGCACACAGAGAAACGCGACTCATCTCAACTCAACTTAACTGGAAATCGGCTTCATGTGAGGCGGTTCCCGACCCAGATTTTTCAGTCTTGACGACATCCCGACAGAAATCGTGCTGATTCAATATGTTGAATCGCCAGGACTCAAGTCTTGGCAATGTGCAGCGGTCATGACTCGACTGGGCGACTTTTATCATTGGTGGACATGTGTGTCACAATGAAATCACTGTTTACTGTCAATAGATGGTGCCAGTTCCCAGGCGTGCATCGTGCTCTTAAGCCGGCCGCACACAGAGCGACCCGACTCATCTCAACTCAACTGGAAATCGGCTTGATGTGCGGCGGTTCCCGACCCCGATTTGTCAGTCCTGACGA
>JAQQAE010015289.1:0-12101 GCA_029823295.1 Pseudamia nigra
ATTGTCCATACAGTCAGTGATTTCTTCTATTAATTCCATTAGTGCCAAAGATGTTGATCGGTCCGTTCTGAAACCATACTGACTGTCCGTAATGAGGTTATGCTTATCAATAAATTTATCCAATCTGTCTGTAAATAATTTTTCCAATATTTTGGAGAATTGAGGGAGTAATGAAACAGGCCTGTAGTTTGTGAACTGATGTCGCTCTCCGTTTTTAAACAATGGTATCACTTTAGCTATTTTCATTTTGTCTGGGAATGTACTAACTGTCTTTTAAAGGTCCAGTCGATGATGTTGGCAAACTAGCTAGTAGCCCACAGCTTGTCAATGGCCACAGTACATGTTTTGATAGGCAACTTGCCAGTCAATACAGCCTACAACCTCATAGGTGCATGAGCTCATGCACTCAGCTGTAGAGTTGAAGACAGTTGTAACTGCAGCTACCAAGGACCTAGCAACTGTAGCTTACTTAACCACAGGTTGACTGAGGAGAGAGAGCTTGCATTTCAGATTCATTCAACATTTGGTACAAGTAAGAAAAGAACAGACATACTTGCTCGACAACTGTGAAGTTGTAAGCCAGGTTGACTGGCAGATCACCTGTTTAATCATTTACTGTCCACCAGTAATGATTGGCAACTAGCTAGTTTGCCAACATCATCGATGGACAACAAGCAGACAAAAATTGTATGTGTAAGTTATGATGTAAGTCAAAAGGAAGTAAAAATTAAAAAATTATGTCTTATGCCACTGATTGTAATGCTTGTGGAAGACAGACAGAAAGATGTAGGCTTTCTAGCAAATTGACATATGAATATTCGAGTGCTGTTTCTACTCTGTTCATCTTTCACTTTCTGGCTTTCTGATCCCTTGACTATCTCAACCCAGTGATGTCAACATGGTTAGATAAGTGTTTTAGCTGCTGCCACTAATGGGTCCCTCTGAACAGTCAAGAAACAGTCCCCCCTGTGATGATGCAGCTTCAAATGCAGACTGACACCACACATGCACAGCAACACACACATGTTGTCTCTTTCTCAAAGGCGTCAACTGGGTGTGTACCTGCAGAGTCAGAGACATCTCCCCTGCTCAGTTCCAGACTCCATTAATCATTTAGCGAGAGGATTTCCCTGAAGCCTGCTCCCTCCTCGAGCAGACACTACGACATCAGGCTGATGAGGCCTCGAATGACACTGAGCCGCATTGATCAGACGTACAGAGGAAATGTTTTTTTTAAAAATCCCCCATTTTTATGAACTGTTGTCATTTCCCAACTCTTTGTTTTTTATTGTATAAGTCACATATCTCATCTATTATAATGTAAACTGATTGGATCTATTCATTATAGTTTACATTATGAAAAACATGTCATTTGGCAGATTTTGAAATTATTTTTCATTGGCTGTTTGAATTTTTATGCCGTAATTTGAAAATGACAATGAATCTGGCACAGGAACAAGAGCAGAGTCAAGGTTAAAGATACCAAGTTGAACTGGACATGTACTAGATCATGTTTCACATAGCCAACCTACTGTAAGAATATTTTGATGATTATAGAGAAGTTTATGATGCTTGACCAGTCCCCTTAAATGTCACAATATCTGTCCCTCAAAGTAATACATTTTGAATTTGCGCTGAATGATTTTAATCCAATCGCGAAACCTTCTTGCTCAAATGGGTGAGCATTTAGTTTCATTTAGAAATAAACTGCGTGTCTGTAAGTAGTGGAAAACTATGACCCAGGTTAAAAAATAGCTGGAATAATTCAGATAATGAGTAACAGAGATGTACGGATTGGAGACGTTTTGTGTACATTTAACAACATGCTTTACTCTGCCAGGCTGCTTTCTGGGAAATTCCTGACTTGGGAAAGGAATGGAAATTTTTGCCTGAGTTTTATTGACCCTTTACAAATATATGCATTCATGCCCATGCATACTTCGGCTTTACTTTGTTAACTCATGAAATCACATTAAAGGAAACAGTTGATGACTCACATTAAATATGTACACATGCCATGTCTATGAATCTATGAGTGGCAGGTGCAGGAAAAAGAAACATACTCGTCGGTGGGGACTGTTTGACTGTGTGTGCATGTGCATGAATATGTGTGTGTTTTCGTGTAGGCCTGTCTCCCAGATCATCTGTCTACATTCCAGGTAATTAGACTGGCCAACAGCTGAGTCCCATTAGCCTTGATTACAGCATTCAGTACTACAAAATGGGGATAAACTAAAGAGAGTTAGAGAAGAGCAAAGCGCTTGTAATATACATTCGGGGTATGTGTTTAATGTATTATGCCTGTTATATGTATGTAGATGTTGTGTGCGATCCCTGTATGCATTTTTATGCAGTGTAGCAGTGTCTTGGCATGGTAACCACAGTTTCGTATCCTAAGGATGTGTGTGTTATTATTTTCACCACCATAATGTATTTTACGTCTTTGATCATATGCATGTGTTTTCTATTTTGGAGTATAATACTGCAAAAATGTATTTTTCTTTATTGGTTTCCCACAGAGGAAGTGCAGATTTTTGCCATCTAAACTTGCATCTTAAACGCAAATTAATCACAGGCCATTTTCTGGTTGGACCTGACAAGATAAGAGATGCTGTGTTTTTCTTAAATCCCATATTAGTGGTTTTGGCTGAGGAAAGTTCAAGACCTAGCAATAAAGAAGTAACAAACAATGATTCCACGACCACAGCGTACAATTCTGGCAGCTTTATCTCAGCTGTTGCACATCAGGCTCACACTCATAAGTTGTGTTTGTGTGGTCACTTTGGAGAATAAACAGCTATAGCAACAACTGAAAAAGCAGCTGCAGTATCACCACGGCTTGACAGATGTAACATTGCAATTAGGCTCAGATATTGTTTAGTCTGTTTATTGTTGGACTGAATGGTTATTGGATTTATTTTAATAGAACCCAGGCAGGCCTTTTTTTCTTTCTCTCTGTCCAGCTCCACCCTTTCTCCAGCCTTACAGCAATCTCTGGTTCCCTCTATACTCTGTATCTGTCTGATCCTCCCTTATGGTGTCTATGTCCCAGGATTGGGTGATTGATTCCAGCTCTGGACGGCTGGCAGACAAGCAGGGAAGCAGCCTGCTCACTTGTGTGCAGCAGGGGCAGCACTCTGCTCTGACTCTGTGACGAATTACTGGCCTTTTAATACACATGGCAGAGACAGTGACTGCAAAAAGGAGAAAGATTGAATGATAAAGGAAAAAAAGGCCATGGTGAAATTGCAATGGGACTGATAGAACAGTAGAGAGTAATACTAAACCAAAAACAAAAAAAAAAAAGATGAATGCCCGGAGAAAAGCAGAACGTGTAAATTAATGGATGAACTGTGTGTGTACAGTATGTGTGCCTAGTCTCCATTATCTAGCAAAACCTCTCTTAATGCTTTAAATGAGTCGTGAGTGTATGAAGATGCAGGCAGTGTTGGAAGCCAAAGGGGGAAAAATGTTTTGCAGTCACGAAATTGAATTAAACATTGAAGTATATTCAGTCTCTCGCTTAGTCAAGTGTGATGCCATTTCTGTGAATAGTCAAGGTTTCTCTGCCACTTCACAGCCACTAGAGGGTCACAGTGGAAAAAAAAGCTTCTCTGCTGTTGAATATTTCTCTAAGCACATCCTTTGAAAAGCCTCTAACCCAAATTTTAGTCTAATTCTTTTAAGCTTGGTTAAGTTAATGGCCTTTTGTTGCCAAATTACTATGAACCAGGGAGAAGAATTTACAAAATGCAAAGAGCCATCTTCACAGGAATTGTTTGATTTGCTTGAAACGTTATCCCTTGGCCGTAGCAAGGATATGGCAGATAGTGATAAGGTTGAAGCACTGCTTTAGATATTGCATGTTAGCCACAGAGACGTATAAGAATACTGTATGTTCACTTGAATTTTGTAACATTTCTTGTTAAAAATGAGTGAGTAAGGGGCTATAAAGAATCAGTTCCCATTCAGTAACTTGGTTGGCCATACCAGGCAAACCAAGCACTCTTGGGCATAATTTTTTAAGAACAAAGTCATTTGCTAGGACCTTTGTCTATTAACCAAACAATTAATTTATTAATGTATGTATGCAAATATAGTAATTTGCAAAACTGGCACCTCAAATTGGCCTCGGTTCACATTTTTCTCCTCTCCCTCATTCAGTTTCTTTCTAAAGCAAAAACATAAAACAAGGAACCTGCTTTTTGCTTGTTTCTACATACAAACTGTATTGCAAATTTAGAAAAAAGACTTCTCAGTTTCACAAACATCATCACACTTGCTTGAGGTCTTCTTTGCTTGTTTCATAAATGTGTAATTGCACCTATCTGGAGATGAAGTCACATTTTACAGATACATTTCTAAAGCGGCAAACATTTACCACTCATGTTTTTACAGCTGCATGTAATGTAGCCTATTATTTCTATTTTGTCTATTTATTAAGGTTATACAGCACTTGGGTCAACATCTGCTTTTTAAAAAAAATGTGCTTATATAAGTTGACTAGACTTGACTAGCCTATAACCCCACTTCCGCTTGACACCACACACCTAGTTTATTCACTGTAAATGAGTTAATTAAAATGCGCCTAACTGTAATTTTTTTGGAAGGGAAACACAAGTATCCATCCATCCATCTTCTACTGCTTGTCCATCAGGTTGGGTTGCAGGGGCAGCAGCTTGAGCAGGGAAGCCCAGACTTCCCTCTCCTCAGCCACATCATCCACCTCTTCTAGGGGGAACCCGAGGTGATCCCAAGCCAGCCGTGAGACATAGTCCCTCCAATGTCCTGGGCCTTTCCCCTGGCATCCTCCCAGTGGGACGTGCCTGGAACACCTCACCAGGGAGGTGTCCAAGAGGCATCTGGAGCAGATGCCCAAGCCACCTCATCTGGTTCCTCTTAATGCAGAGGAGCAGCGGCTCTACTCTGAGCCCCTCCCAGATGTCTGAGCTTCTCACTCTATTTCTAACGGAGAGTCCAGCCACACTGCGGAAGAAACTAATTTCAGCCACTTGTATCCTGGATCTTGTTCTTTCGGTCATGACCCAAAGCTCATGACTATAGGTGAGGGTAGGAACTTAGATCGACTGGTAAATTGAGAACTTTGCCTTTCGGCTGAGCTCCTTCTTCACCACAATGGACCGATGCAGAGTCCGCATCACTGCAGACGCTGCACCGATCTGCCTGTTGATCTCCTGCTCCATCCTTCCCTCACATGTGAACAAGCCCCCACGATACTTGAACTCCTCCACTTGGGGCAGGACCTCATCCCTGACCCAGAGCGCGCACTCCACCCTTGTCCAGCTGAGGACCATGGTCTCAAATTTGGAGGTACTGATTCTCATCCCAGCTGCTTCACATTTGGCTGCAACTACTCCAGTGAGAGCTGTAGGTCACAGCCCGATGAAGCCAACAGAACCACATCATCTGCAAAAAGCACAGACCCAATCCTGAGGTCACCAAACCGGACCCATGCTCTGGCTGTGCCTAGAAATTTTGTCCATAAAAATTATGAACAGAATTGGTAACAAAGGGGAGCCCTGGCTGAGTCCAACCCTCATGGAAATGAGTCAAACTTACTGCCAGCAATGCGGACCAGGCTCTGTCATACAGGGACCGAACAGCCCTTATCAGTGTGTCCGGCACCCCATATTCCCGGAGCACACCCCACAGAACTCCCTGAGGGACACGGTCAAATGCTTTCTCCAAATCCACAAAACACATGTACTGTAAACTGATTGGGCAAACTCTCACGCACCCTCAAGGACCCTGGTGAGAGTGTAGAGCTGATCCACTGTTATACGACCAGGACAAAAACTCCTCCTCCTGAATCTGAGATTCAACTAGCTGTGTGATCCCCCTATAGTTGGAAGACACCCTCCGGTCCCCCTTCTTAAAGAGGGGAACCAACACCATGATCTGCCAATCCAGAGGCACTGCCCCACATGTCCACGTAATGTTGCAGAGATGTGTCAGTCAAAACAGCCCCACAACATCCAGAGCCTTGAAGAACTGGAGCCTTGCCAATGAGAAATCTTTTGACCACCTTGGTGACCTCAGCCCCAGCGATAGGAGAGCCCATCTCAGAGTCCCCTGGCTCTGCTTCCTCAAAGGAAGGTGTGCTGGGTGGGATTGAGGAGTTCCTCAAAGTATTCCTTCCACTGACCCACATTGTCTCCAGTCAAGGTCAGCAGCACCCCATCTCCACTGTACATAGTGTTAACAGTGCACTGCTTCCCCATCCTGAGCCGCCAGATGGTGGACTAGAACTTCCTTGAGGCCGTTCGGAAGTCATTCTCCATGGCCTCACTAAAGTCTTCCCCTGTCCAGGTTTATGCCCTGCCGACTGCCAAGGCCGCATTCCACTTGGCCTGCTGGAACCTATCAGCTGTCTCTGGAGTCCCACAGGTCGAAAAGGCCTGATGAGACTCTTTCTTCAGCTTGACAACATCCCTCACCGCCGGTGTCCACCAGCAGGTGCGGGAGTTGCCACTACGACAGTCACGGACCACCTTACGGCCACAGCTCCAATCAGCCGCCTCAACAATGGAGGCACGGAATAAGGCCCACTCAGACTCAATGTCCCCCTCCTCCCCCATGATGTAGTTGAAGCTCTGGCAGAGGTGGGAATTGAAGCTGACAAACAGGTCCCATATATAGCTACTGTTTTTTTCCAATCTCTGAAGAGATTGCATGTGATTGTTGACAGCTGAATGCTGTGGTGCTATCTACCAATCAAAAGGGTGGATTGCAGGCATATTGCATCTTATTGTTCATTGTTTTTTTTATTCTTTAATCTGCATCACTGGTTTTAGATGTGTACTGTAACTGCAATCACACAATATGTAATTTTTTTGTTTCCATGGGTCCTTTAACTAACTGAGGCTATTATTTTGAAAATCTGGGCCCATTTATTTTAACAGGAACAGTAAATATTTTTAAATGAATTTATATTACTGTATTTTCCAGATTAAAAGTTGTGGTTTTTTGCATAGTCTGGCGAGGGGAGCGGCAAATACATTGGAGCGACTTGTATTTTGAATAAATTCGACTATAGGATGTTTGTCACACTGACAGCCACTAGAGGAGCCGCGAGCTCTCCCTTGATGCACGCCGCACGTTTGACACACGTTCCCCGAACAGATGCGACCTGTTCTGCAGAGCGACTAATACACATTTTTTTCTTCTTCATTATGCATTTTTTGGCTCGTGCGTCTAACATACCGGAGCGACATATCACCTGGAAAATACAACAAGTATAAATGGTAGATATTTGAAAGTGACAGTAATTATGTCCCACTTGAGCTGAATAGTTTGGTCGTGGGAGGGTTTAGAGTTGATGTCTGCAATGGCCATCTAGCTAGTAGCTGATCATTCATGGCAGACTGGTATAAATGATTAAACAAGTGGCCTGCCAGTCAACACATCTTACAACCTGACATATGTCTGTATACTAGTGTATGTCTGTTCTCTTCTTACCTGTATCATACATACCAGAAGGAATCTGAAATGCAGGCTGTTTCTCCTCAGTCACCCTATGGTTAGATAAACTACAGTTGCTGGCTCCATAGTAGCTACAGCTATGACTGTTTTCAACTCCGCAAGCAAGTGCATGACCTTGCATACTTATGAGGTATTAAGCTATGTTGACTGGCAGGGTTACCTGTCTAATAATTTACCATGGACTGTAGCAAACCATGGGCTACTAGCTAGTTTGCCAGCATTATCGACTGGACCATTAACAACACACAAGACATGCAGAAGGAGTAGGAGGACACAGAATAATAATACATAAATAGTGCAAACAACAATAGTGTGATTGTTGAATCAGTCAGCAATCACACAGTAATTGAGCTACATAGATATAACAGTTTTTGCTCCAGCTATGACAAACCAATAAACATTTTTGCAGGACTGAGCAAACACCACAGCTACAGTAACATGCACTGACCAGAGACTAAATGATGAGGTAATCTGTATCCACTGTTGATATCACCAAGCCTCCAGTTATCATGAAGATGGAGAAAAGTGTATATCTCCAGGGCTAATGAAACCCTGGGGATTTCAGGGTTTAGGGTTCATAAAGTATTTATGTTATGTTCATTAAGTATTGATTAGGCCGTTTAGACATCCAGACAATCATTATGAAAGATTAGAACTTGGCTTGAGGAAGAGACGGATGGAGGAAAGCAGAAATACTGAGATTTAGAGGTGGCAAAGAAGGCTGAATGAAAATGAAGAAGAAGGAAAATATGCATGGTGTGAGAAATGGAAAAACACACGACTGAGACATGGGTTAAGGGGAGGAGGAGAAGGGTAAAATTCTCTAAATATTAATTAAGCATGCAGATATTTTAGACAGCGAGGCTATCATTATAAGAGATTAGGCTTTAATCTGAGGAAGAGGAGGGGCAAATAGGGGAAAGATGAAGAACGGGGCGGGTGAGCATGGGAAAGGAGAAGTGAGGAAGTTAAGGATGGTGAGGAGGCTGTAGGAGGTCAAAGGAGAAGAAAGAATGGATGGATTAAAAGAGGAAATGAGCAGGATTATGGGAAAGACGAGAAAGAATAGGGAGAGGAAGTCAATGCAGATAAAGAATAGTAAATCTGTTGTTTCTAATGAGACGCTGCCTCTTTATGTAAGTGCAGTTGTTTTCACAGGCTGTCTTTACTTAAGTTTCCACAGCTTTCCATCCATCAACTTTCAATAGTTGCTTATTCCTGTTCGGGGTTATGGGGAGGCCATAATGTGTCATTTCTGCTGTGAAGTGTTGCTATTTGAAATGTGAGGTGGGTTGCTAAGAAATGTCATATTCAAGTACCATATCACCTCATATCCCTCAACTAGCACACAGACTCCAACAGTGCTCCTCACAGCATTTAACCATTGCTTTGCCCTCTCTTTACCCTTTAACTCTTCAGCAGGTGTTGCAGTGCAGGATAACCAGGAAGTAGTATACTAGTAGTAAGCACAGACCTGCTATAATGATGCAGCAATGAGGTTTAATGGAGCTGAAAACACAGGCTGACTGGGCGGCACGAAGGCTACACAATCAGGGAGAGATGCAGTTGGTGTGAAGCTGTTTCCAGCTCATGACAGATGTTACAGAGAGAGGAAGAGAGCACCGCAAAGAGACAGAGGGAGTGAGGGGACAGAGAGTGAAAGGAGGGGGTCATTTGCAACATGCAGAGTGAGAGGTCACTGAGAAGTAACTTTGTGCAAACATCAACTTTGAACAAAGTCATGCAGAGTTCATTCACCCATGGGTGCTCCCAGGCATTCTAGTTAATATCCCAAAAGTGCTTGTGCAAATTCCGCAAATGTGTTTTACAGCCAGCTGAGTCTAGAAAGTGTTGTGTGATTTAAACAACCCATCGTGGTTTGCCCCTGTTGGTTTTGTACCCATCTCATGCTTGATTTCCCAGGTTTGATACAATATAAATGAAGACAAACCTAGTTGCATCATTTTATGGATTTTTAAGTAGGCAATAACCAGAACAGCTCCGACAAGCTTTATAAGGTTGGGTGGTAGCGCATTTCCTTAAGTTTAGCACAAATCTGCGTTTGTTCTCTTTGTTGTGGCTATTGCAAAGAGTATGGAAAATGTGTGCTGAAACAAAACAGCTGCTCAACTTTTCACAGAAATTGGACAAACCACTGTGTGAATTTGTTTAAGACATATTGTCTTTTGATGAAATTAGCTTGTAACCACACCAGCCACAGGAATAGGAAACCTGCTGTTTTACTATTTAATCTTTTTACATCTTGCTAACAGCGAGAAAATATCTGCCAGAGTTGAACACAGAAAGGAGTTTCTAACATGAAAAATCAGTATCTCTCTTGTAAATTGTAAACTGAATTTTTCACTGAATTTGTCAGTTTGTTGATAGTGACAGTCATAATATGAATGCAAAGCACCTGTTTGACAGACGTGGATTGACATTACTGGATGATGGTGTACACTGTTACTTTCAGGGCCTTTTACCTTCACCTCTATTTTTGCTTTGGATGTTTCCCTGTGGAGTCTTCATTGGGAGACCCTTGAGGTTCTATGTAATTTGCTTTTACAGCGACAGATTTCTGACAGCAGCTGGTATGAAACATTTTTACAACCCAGGCCCTATTACAAAAAGTTTTTCACATTGTTTTGCTCTGTGCATAACACAATCTCTTTGAACCTAATCACTATGCTTGCAGCTCATCACAGGCCATCATTTAAACTGAACAGGCAAGGGTACATTTTAATTTTATGAGCGGCTACCTCAGCTCTAAATTGTTTTCAAAGTGGCTTCATTAACTGTTTTTGAAAATTAACCATCATCCACCAGACATGAGCATGTTTTTCAGCCACTGTTTGCCTAGTAAATAAAAAAAATACATAAATAAAAAAAATTAAAATGTCTACTTTCTCAACCCTTTCATGCATGGTGTCCACTACACTGGACAGGACCAAGGTGACAGTAAATTCGTAGTAATTAAGAAATGAAGGCAAAAAGTAGAGCAAAATCCAATAATTCAGTGAGTATTTTGACTTAAAATGAACAAAATAATAAGGAAAAGGGAGCCACATAAGAAGCAACATAAGAAGAGAAATAGTAAAATTATTAAAAGTGAGCAATATGAGAAGCAAAATGAACAAAACATTCAAGATATGGAGAAAAGGTAAACAAAATCAGACGAAAGTGAACAAAATAATAATCAAAATAAACAAAACAATTGAGTGAAGAAAAATGGGGGTTAAATGCATTAAATATTTTCACTGCACAAAAATGCAGTGAAACTATCTAGGTTTTTGGCATGCTTAGAGCCCTGCTGGTTTTCAGTAATGTAACGTTTTAAGGACGATGACTCCAAGATCAATGACAGACTCTACAGCTGTTACATATGAATGTACACCTTTGATGTTGCAGCTTTTGCCGACGCTGTTTGCATAATGTGTGTGCACACAAACACCACGCACAAACATGCAGACAAATGTAAAAAGATTAAAACGATTAGGTGCTTTTCAACCTAGCTGCCCTGTGTAGGAAGACAACTGTGTGACTCGGAGATGTGGACACTCTGCCAAAAGGAAAATCCCTGCTGATGAAGAGAGATATTCATATTCAGAAAGGCTCCTTCAGCCAGCTCCTCTGCCCATTCTGAGTCAGTGATTACATAGATGGCTTTGGTCACACTCAGCCAGATTTGAAACTCCTAACAGCTCGGCTGCATGCAAAGGAAAGTCCTCCAGGGATTAAGGAAATAGTGAGGCTCAGAGTGAGTCGCACAGGGCAGAGATTTTGTCAGTGCACACAATTATTCAGCACTTGATGTTAACGCTGTGATGTCACAAGCACACCTGGTCGACCTGCTTGTGTACATGTTCATCATTTGCAGGGTTACAGGAAATAAAATGACAACATACAATATAGGCATGTTTGGCCTTGGATTTCAAGTAGCTGGGAAAACTGTTGGAATTAAATTTATGCTGTCAGTTGGAAGTCGATGCAGTATTGAGAGTAATGCATCTTAAATACATATTGTAAATCATCTAGCACAGGGGTTGGCAACCTTTCTAAAGAGCTACTTTTGGACAGAAGAACAAAACGTTCTACAGCCGCAAAAATATTCCAACTCTTTATGTATCACGTGGCAAATAAAACATGTTTTAGCTGGCAACATGTGAACACTGATTTGGTTAAATTTTTTAAAATCATTTTGGTCATTTAGTTTATTATTTTGTTCTTTTGGTTGTTTTTAAAATCTTTCTGTTTGTCTAGTTGAGTATTTCTTGTTTGTTGATTATTTTTTTCATTCTTTGATCATTTTGCCATCACTCACTCATTTATTTATTTAAATTTTTTATTTTGGGGAATTTTGGTTCATTTTCTGGACTTTTTATATGATTTTTTTGGTGATCATTTCACTCAATATTTTTGTTATTTTTGTTTTTTTTGTTGGGTTGATTACAGTCATTTTACTTGACTATTTTGTTCATTGTTTTTTTTATAATTTTTTATTCAGTTCAAGATTTATTCAGAACAAAAATAAGCAAAATTATAATTTTTTTAAATTAATTTTTTTTTTTTTACAATAAAAGAAATATATAAATCCAATC
>JAQQAE010015290.1:0-12101 GCA_029823295.1 Pseudamia nigra
TAAACCTAAAACCTGTGTGACTATAATTATTGAAGAAACTACAGCTGTTCGTCACAGAAAGCTGCTGTTCTGGAAGGCAGGGTACACCCTGGATGAGTCGCCAGTTCATCGCAGATAAAGGATATAACAAGACAAAAATGTAAAAGACAAAACCAAGTAAAAGATATAACATTACAAAAACTTAAAAGATGCAGCAGTATGAGACATAAAACATGTAACAAGAAGAAAATTGTGTTAAACGTAATAAGTTATGTAAAAGATGCAACATGATGTAAACAACTTAAAGGAAACAAGATTAAAAAAATCTCCCTATTTCCAGAAAAGTAGAGTCACTGTGAAAAAGTAAACAAAAAAATAGATGCTTTGCCAAACAATGAAACTCCATACTTAGGTTTAATAAGTAACACAGAACATCATAATCAATGTTGAAAGAGAAATGCCATTGTTTTTTGAAACTAACATGCCTTACTTTGAGCCTGAAGCCATGTTTCAAAGGAAATGAGTCAATGCCAAGAAAGACTGGAAAAATTGTTTTAAAAAACCTAGTGGAACATCCCAAAATTCCTGAGGTTATAGGTCAACGTAACTGGGTAGAAAGATGGGTAGAAAAGGCCCCCAGAGAGGCTGAGTGTATCTGAAGTACAAATACTGAGGGGTTCACCACTCTGTGAAAGACTATTTTTTTTACACCATACACAAAGTCGCATAACATGCTGTTCCTAATTAAAAATATCAAAATGCGAATCGTCTGATTGATATATTAAACTATAATGACACATCGCAAAATGTGTGAACTTGAGCATTTATTCCAAATTAAGTCTGGTAACTTGGACTCCAACTTGTAATCCAAACTCCTGTAATCAAGGCTAACTAAGGTTTATTATCAAAATTTATTACATGATATAATTAAGCTATCCACTTTAAAATTATATTTAACTTTATGAACAACAATTAGCATCTTTGGCAATTTTGATTGCAGAGGATAGGGTGAAATGGAGGCAGATGATTTGCTGTGGCGACCCCTGAAGGGAAGAGCCAAAGGGAAGAGAAGAAGATGAAGAAGTTAGATGTTTACCTTCCCCTGATTCAGCCCATATACTGTCAATGTCTTTTTAATGTATGGCTTTGTTTATTTAATGAAGACTGGATTCTAAAAATGCAAGAGTGCATTCTAAAATTTCTGAGTACATTCCAAATCATCCGGCCCATTCTTCTTGCCGGCCCGAATGTTTTGCTCATGCTTAAAACTTCTGAGGTGTATTTGAAATGGAGAATTATCTAACAGCATTTGAAGTGTAATCTAACTTCACTATGACTACATTCTAAACATTCTTATGGCATTCCAATAGCATTTAAAAACTTCAGATCATATTTGAGGGAGAAGTGAAATGGCAAGAAACTTCAAATCCTGCCAGAATGTCCCAAAAGCGCCTCGAATGAGCCGGAATGCCCCTTCCGACCTGCAATCAAACCACACTCGCAACCCTCCAGACAAACTTTTGGACCTAGGGGCGCCTGCATTCCCAACCTGAAAAGGTTGGGCGAGAAGGGCAAAATTTAGGTGCGCAGGCCAAAACTGTGGTCACACAAAGTACCATGAAACTGAAAACAAAAAAATGTGGTATTATTGGCTTCTCACGCCCTCTTTTCTATGGCGTCCAGTGGAGGTCAACTGAACTGCAGCCGGGTCACTCAGACAGGTGGTTGAAATATTCACATGCATTTATGTGGCAACTGGACAAACTTCACAATCTAACTCGTATGATCTGAAAGTTGACTTGCTCTACTGTACCATACAGTACGGATCCTGCCTCTCTGGCTTTCACAGAAACATTACCTAAGCGAAAGAAATATGTTCCTTGCATAAAAACATTTATTACACAACTGCTAGCATTATTGATTTAATATTGAAAATTAATTGGTGTTAATAATGTATTACAGAAGGAAATGCATGAGCATTTGAACCACATTTGACTTTTTCCTCTCCTTTACTAAAAGCTATCAAATATTCAATAGGGACATACCTTTGGTGTGGACGTGTTCAACCTCCATGTGACCCAGCAGCACATTGACAGGACGACCCTCCTTCAGAGTGCGTGCAATGTAGTGATGGACGATACTACATTTTTAAGATTTGGTACGATACTGATTACTTTTTTGGGAAATTGCATTGATGCTGATACTGATCATTTCTTATTGTTCATTTTTTTCAATCAAAAATATTATTTCAAAGACAATAATATGACCATTTAATGACTTTAATGTTTGCAAAAATGACCATTATCACAATTCTATTATATTTTTAAAATATTTTTAATAAACACAATATAGTTTTTTACTCTGAGACAGAAATATCAGCTTCAGTCATTTATTTTCATGGTATGAAAAACATGATACTCTATTTGAATTCTCTCTGAAGAAATGTTAAAAGTCTGTTCACCATGACTACTGTTAAAATGACACTGTGATCATTATGTGTGTGTATTTAGGGACAGACACACATTACAAACACCTGGATTCACTGTGATGGACATGTGTCTCAGGATGTGTCTTCAAGTGTTTGACGTGATTTACTCATGTTGCTGCTGTGCTGAACTTTCTTCTCACATAAACAACCCCTCGCCGTAGTTTTTCAGCTAGTGAAAAATAAGTCCATATCATGCTCCTCTTTATGTCGCACATTGCTACATTTTCTCTGCTCAATAACATTTAGATGTGATGACTTGCTGAGCAGGCGCTAGCAGGCTACAAACAAGTGTTTCATATGAAAACACAGGAGTAAGTTACGGGCCGTGTGCTCCCGACTACGAGACACGACGGTGCTGTGAACGTGAGCTCTCCACAAAATAGTTCATGATGAACCACTATATTTTGTCCTACTACTGTGTTATTCACATGTGTGCGACGGATGTCAGAATGTAAGTTGCGAAAGGTAAAAATTGCTTGCACATGCAACCATACACCAGAATGTGCAAGAATGTTTGATGTAGGTTTGAAACATTCGAAGTATTCCAACAACATTTTTTCAAGTTCCTAAATTTAACGCAATTTTCTTCAGTCTGGCTTTTTCTGCTCGATTCCTGCTGGTTCTGAATAAGTGTGACAGGACATTACATCACACACAAATGGAATGAAACATTCCAATTTCAAATATCGCAGGAATTGCACTCTTTATTTCCAAAATACTTCCAGGGTTGTGATAAAGGAAGAGTAGATTCAACAGAGTGGTATCCTACTGTAAACTTGACCATGGCTCAACTCTTTGGAAATTTCAAATTCAGGATTTCATTTTCAAAAAAGGCACAAGTGGTATGTTGTCTTTGTGCTAGCTTCACTTTAAAATACCTTTTAATGTTTTGCAAATTATTATATTTTGTTTTCATATACATTGAACACGGCAGCTCAAGTTTTTAATTAATGGGGTTGTAAAACTTCTTTTACACTGATCCTTTTTATATTTACCTGCATACTGAGTCTATACATCATTTGTTCAAAACTTAAATTTGATATAAAATAATATCTCAAAAAACCTTTAAATGTGACTGTGTGATTCGTATAGACACCCTGTGAGAGGATGATGAGTCACAGAGACATTCAGGGAGATGGATCACTCTGTTCCATTTTAGCTGTGTCATGTCTCTGTCCCACTCTTCTTGCCATGTCAGGTCAGGAGCAGTTATGCTTTTTGTCACTTTAGGACTCGTACATATACAGTACTTCTACCCAGCATCTCCATACTCTTCCTCCCTCGTGTTTCACCTGATAGTCATCAACTAGTTTGGACCACTGCTACTCATTTGTTTTCACCACTCTAGTACAATTCTGAACCACACCTCCTCTCACATGGATCCCATCACTCCTCTTATTATTGCTTTGCCAATTATTTTTGTGAGCTGCATAAGCTACATTTTAATTAGTGCTGAGATTACTGGTTGACTCCATCCTGATAATTATGAAACTGGAAACTTCCCACCACACATAAAACACAATCTAGAGTATATGAGTATGCTAATGTCTATGTAACATAGACCAATCAAGGTTTTTCCTCTATATTTTAGGATTGTTATGGGGTCAAATTTAACCTCTGCATTTAACCCATCCTAGTACGTAAGGAGTAGTGTGCTGCCAATGAAGGCACCCAACCCACTGCAGCTTTAAACCAGTACCTAAACCAGTACCACCTATAGGAGAATTAATCTAGTGTCCCATTCAATTTGAGCTATGCGTCAGGAAAAATGTTTTATTCAGTTAACATGAGTTCCAAAATCCTGATTCAGTAGTGAGTCAGCTGTCAGTGAAACTGTCAATTAAAGCCTGTCACAGTGCCTTAAAATCATATTAATGTAGCAGTAGTGTGCAGATGGACCAGAACATTTAAGCTGAGGTGTAGTATTCCCTGGTTTGGAATAGCTGACTTCATGATTTCTCTGCTCAGACTGAAGTTCCCAGAGACAGGAAAAACCTTTGTGGCTCTGTGAGTGGAGGTGTTTAACAAGCCAGGACTTTCAGCACAGACAAAAGTCCGACACAATAAAAACGTGTTTCACTGAGACTATAACTTCCTCATCTGAAGATTGATTAGCCACAGAATCAGGTAAGACAGACGCCTTTGTATTAAATAGCACTGAGAACTTGTTTGGAGCAGAGATGAGTAAAACTTATTTTTTGGATCTGCGGGTGAGCAACGGTTACGTAAAGCAGAAACATGGTAAGATGAATGGGGATGGCTAGAGTTTTTAAAGTTATACATAGCAAGGATGATGGTGATTGGACAGAAAATTGGGAACAGACTTCCACACCTGTCTGAACTGCACACAGGCTTCCTTCTGTGGTGGCCAGTGCACTTTTCTCTGGTGTGGTCTTTTGGGGGTAGAGGGGTAGCTCTACGGACAGAAACTGACTAAATAAACTGATAGAGAGCAAGCTCCACCATTGGGGCTGAGTTGGGCTCAGCTCAGCAGGTGATTGAGGTGTTGATGCTTCGGAAACTGAAGTGCATCCTGTACAATAATGCTCACCCGCTACACAACCTTAAGGTGTTTTCGGGAGAGCACCTTCAGCCACAGACACCTCCCCAGTGTTTGACTGAACATAGCAGCAAGTCCTTCCTGTCAACAGCCATCAAGTTTTTCAATATTCAATAATCATTATGCAGACAGTTTACTTCTAAACCTGACTGCATTTAAAAGTTTTTTTTTTTCTTAAGGAGTAATATTTTGTTGTTGATTGTACAATATGTGCAGTGTTTGGCTTTGTTTATTTTATTACCTATTACTTAGAAGGGGTTGGACTGAGGAAGACAACAGTAAAATTCTCTGCACCATCACGGAGGGGAAACTGACTGACAACTCGGTTTATGAGCGAACACTGAAGGATTTCTGTGCTTTTTTGAAGGCGCAAATGTCCAGAACATCCATTACAGTTTGAAGCATTACTGTGTATCCGTCCATCTTCTACCACTTGTCTATGGGGTCGGGTCACGGGACCAACAGCTTGAGCTGGGAAGCCCAGTCTTCCCTCTCCCTGGCTACATCACCCAGTTCTTCTGGGGGGACCTCTAAGTGTTCCCAAGCCAGCCAAGAGACATAGTCCCTCCAGCGCATCCTAGGACTTCCCCAGGGCCTCCTCTCAGTGGGGCGTTCCTGGAACACCTCACCAGGGAGGCATCCAGGAGGCATTTGGACCAAATGCCCAAGCCACCTCTTCTGGCTCCTCTCAATGCAGAGGAGCAGCGGCTCTATCTGAGCCCCTCCTGGATGACTGAGCTTCTCACCTTATCTCTGAGGAAGAGCCCAGTAACCCTGCGAAGGAAACTTATTTCAGCCACTTGTATCCTGGATCTTGTTCTTTGGGTCATGACCTAAAGCTTATGATGGTAAAGACGTAGACTGACCGGTAAAGTGAGAGTTTCGCCTTTCGGCTCAGCTCCCTCTTCACCATGATGGACCAATGCAGAGTCCACTTCACTGCAGACACTGCACCGATTCACCTGTCAATCTCCTGCTCCATCCTTCCCTCACTCGTGAACAAGACCCCAAGATACTTGAACTCCTCTACTTGGGGCAGGACTTCATCCCCAACCCGGACAGAGTACTCCACCCTTTTCCGGCTGAAGAGAATGGTCTGGACTCTCATCCAGCCACTTTACACTCGGTTGCGAACCGTTCCAGTGAAAGCTGCAGGTCACGGCCTGAAGAAGCCAACAGAACCACATCATCTAAAAAAGCAGAGACCCAATCCTGAGGTCACCAAACCAGACTCCCTTGATGCCCTGGCTGCGCCTAGAAATTCTGTCCATAAAAATTATGAACAGAATCAGTGACAAAGGGCAGCCCTGGTGGAGTCCAACCCTCACTGGAAATAAGTCCAACTTACTGCTGCCAATGCGGAGCAGGCTCTGACACCGGTCATACAGGGACCAAACAGCCCTTATCACTGCAAATTCCCAGAGCACTCTCCACAGAACTCCCTGAGGGACATGGTTGAATGCCTTCTCTAAAGCCACAAAACACATGTATACTGGGTGGACAAACTCCCATGGCCCTGCCTGTCAAGCTGGTCCACTGTTCCACGACCCGGATGAAAACCGCACTGCTCCTCCTGAATCTGAGATTCGACTATCCAACGGATTCTCCTCTCCAGTACCCCGCAATAGACCTTACTGAGGAGGCTGAGGAGTGTGATCCCCCTATAGTTGGAACACACCCTCCAGTCCCCCTTCTTAAAGAGGGTTACATTGCATAGTTCATTCTGCAATACTGACATTTTATGTTAAATGAACTAAATTGTGTTTATTTCATATTAGGCATATATTTTCATCTCCTCCTCTGGCGGTAAACAAGTAAAGGTTTATGTACATTACTGCCACTTTATGTATTTTCTTGCACCAAATGTTTTGTAACGTTTCAGGCACCAAAAATTGAATTCACACCAACCTGCAGGCACAAGGGTAGTCTCCACAACTTCTAGTAATAGGCATTCTGTGATGATGGTTAGGGTTAGGTGCTATAGAATGCAGTAACACAATGGAGAGTCCACATAACATATAAAAAAGTGTGTGTGTGTGTGGGGGGGGGGGTGTGTGAGACAGATCATGAATTAATTTGGGAGAATGTTTTTGATTTGGTACTAGATCTTCTGTTAATTTTCTGATTTCAGTTTGCTTTTCTTCCTACTGCCATGTATGCAAAAGTGTATTTAAGATGAAAGCAATTTTCTGTAAGACTATCTAATATTTTCTGCATGTGTGCTGTTGTACTGCTATCAGATGTGGCTGCTGTGTTTCAGTCTGTCTGTGTGATAATGAGGCCACAGGGGGTCGAGAAGAGCCACACGCTCATGAGAGGAACACTGAACGCAGAGTGTCCGTGTCTCACGGACGATCTGGTTCTGCTTAAGCTCAAGCATCGTCTTTACTTCATTTCTTGCCTGCTGTGTTGGTGACTTTGTTAAGAATGTGATCAAGATTGGTTTGTGTGAATGTGTTCATGTTAAAACCATGAGGGAGTATTTTTTTTAATCTAACGTTTCACTAGACTTCGTTTTCATATATTAATATAACATTATTGACCTTTGTTCTCAAAAGCTTTAAGATTTTCTTCTGTAAAACTGTTATTCGCATAATATTTACCTTTTTGTGTCGAAATATTATAATTTTATTTTTCATGAACGCTTGGTCTGGGGTGGCACAGTGGTGTTGTGGTTGGCACTTTGGCCTCACGGCAAGACAGTTCTGGGTTCACACAGGTATGAATTATGTGTCAAGAAAATCAGTGAGTGAATAATCCCCAATACAGATTTTATGGTAAAGGGTCTTGCCTGTTGTATAGAGCCTTATACGACACTGGAAGCGATTTACGCTGCTTCCCATTCATCCACTCACGCACACATTCACACACCAGTGAACAGTCGCTGGGAGCAACTTAGGGTTCAATGTCTTGCTCAAGGACACTTCAGCCTTACATGAGAAGCCAATGAACCGCAAACCTTCCGCTTCATGGACTACCTGCTCTACCTACTGAGCCACAGCCGCCTGATTATAAATACTCTGACCTTATTAATGTGATAGTTTTGGTTTTATTGTTGTAACAGATTACTTTTGAACATCCTGATTTTATTTTATATAACATTTTTACTGGGAGGAGGCCCTGGGGCAGACCCAGGACACACTGGAGGGACTTTGTCTCTCAGCTGACCTGGGAACGTCTGGGGGACCCCCCAGAGGAGCTGAAAGAGGCGGCTGGGGAGAGGGAAGTCTGGACCTCTCTGCTTAGGCTGCTGCCCCTACGACCCTAAACAGGATAAGCGGAAGATGATTGATGGATGGATGGATATTACCTCACAATGGTATGACTATTTACTTACTATTTTGATTTTTTTTTCTTAAAATGACTATTCTACAGAGCAATAACTTTAACTTTATTAATTGTGTTACTATTTTCTAATATTTGTGTTTTTTTCAAAATATTAATACTTTATTCTTCAGATTTGATTTATATTTATTGATCAGGTGTTTAGCATTCCTCAGTATGCCCCCAAGAGTCCTTTATAGAACTCAGTCATCCTCTAAGTGTTTTTGTGTGAGAGTCATATCAGGCATCCCACCACCTAAAGTGATAACCCTGAGAATTTTCCAGAGAAAAATCAATGCCGCTTCATCAACCTCAGCTGTCACATTAGTGATTACCAACTGACAAGAGACAGAAAGGAATCCTGGGAATCAGCATGCAGTCGTCTAGAACACCCTGCAGGGCCTGGATAAATGGAGGGAGCATGGACAGAGTGAAACAAAATGATTTCAAAATGAAAAAACAAAAGATATGAAATGATGATAACATTTTTTTGATAAGGCAAATGGTGGAAAATGTTCCCTGTGACCGTGTTCCTTGCTTTAATGACTATTTGCTCTGTTGAACACTTAAATTTGCATTACCTTCTATCTATAAAAAATTGGAGAAAAACAAAATTTATGTATTCTGTATGTTTCCTGTTCATTGTCAAAAAAATGAAGACCAAGACTTTTAATATTCGATTTGACAGAAGAAAAACAGAAAAGGCCATTCTCTAATATTCTTTTTTTGTCTTCTGGGATCAAATGTGGACATTTCCACAGCAGCAGCAGTGACTCAGATGGTGCTGTGTGGAAAACCAAATAACCATTTTTTTATTTTTATTATGTTGTTTTCAACTTCAGTCTCTGAAAAGAAACTCCAGTGACCAAAGCATACACGGAGCAGATGCAGTCATACACAGATTAGCCTTGGACATGTTTTTGTTGCAAATAAATTATTTTTATTCATCCCTTTAATAAACACAGTCTTTTCTCCCCAAATACCAAATGCAACTCGTCCATTTTAGTTGCAGCGTCTGATGTCTGGCTCATCAAAATGCCCAGGGAGATGCTGGGAATGAACGATTAGAGCCTGTTATTGTGGGAGGTAATGAAGGATCTGTCTGTCCACATTCATCATCACTTTCTCTGGAGTCAGCAGGGGGCACAGACGGATGGAAACAGACAGACGAACAGACAGCACTGAGGCAACATTGTGGTACATCATGCAAGACACTGAAAAATGCCTGTTTCAGCGACTCCAGCCTGTTTTCTTAATCTCTTCACCTACTGTCTCAGCCTGTTTTTGTCTGTCTCCCTTTGTGGTACTGTATGCTCTATGTACGTGACATGCGTAGGAGGGGAGCGTGGTGTTAGATGATGGCTTTAACTCTATCAGAAGCAGCAGCATGTCAAAAGCTGTTATGGGCGTTCAAGTGAATTCAGGAGAGGGGATGTAGAGAGGGCGTAGAGTTGTCCCAATTTAAGTAAAAAAATAGATTACATCTTGTAAGCAGTGGTCCAAAGTAACTAAGTACTGTACATCTACTCACTTGCCTCCACTCAAGTGCCTGTTGGAACTTGGAACAGAATGAGATCTGACATCGTCATGCTGAAATAGACTTCAGGCAGGACGCTGTCAGATTTAAACATGTTTCTAAAAGATTATATGCCTTTTTATTTTGGTGGTGACTGCTTAAGAGATGCTCTGGGATGATCTAAGCGACCCTGACACAGATGACCCCTGAGATCTTAATTTTGAATTTGTGGGTGAGCAATGGTTGTGCAATCACAGCAGCACAGCAAGATGAGTGGATTTTAAAGGTGCAGCTGATTAGGGGATGTAAGGAATGGATGACAGTGATTGGACAGAAAATTAGACTTTTGAACAGACTTCTGCACCTGACTGAAATATGCAAAGGCTTCATTTTAGGGAAGGGATGTTGACCTGATGCTGCTTATGAAAATGTAAAGTTCAAGTCTATCACCCCTTCACACATCTGCAGGTCAGACATGCTCACTGATGCAGCCCAAGACCATCACAGATTTTAAGGATACAGACTGCATTTACTGAAATTAGTCTATGGGGATGCAAAAAAACTAACATGTTGTGAAACACTTCCACAAAGCTTACGACAAATGTACATATGGAAACACATCTTTACATTTCAAAAAACAAATTTACAAGACCTGAGACTTTTAAAGCTCTGGAAACAAATTTCCAACAGGCACATATTAGCGAAAAGTTAGTTCAAATCAGTGACTTGTAATCCAGAGAGTGTGTCAGGGACGGAGCAGAGAAAAGGCAGGACAAATGTGTAAAAATAAAAAATGTCAACATTTAATAAAATTTTAAATCACAAAGATTTACAAAAATGACTGAAAATGCAAAGAAATCTTCAAAGTACATAATAAACTAAACAATAGGGCCAAATTTAAGTGATGTCAACTAAACAATAACTCAACTCAGGCAGTGTGTTAACACAATAAAATGACCTGACAAATGACACAAAGCAGGGGTATATATACAGTACAGGTAGGCTCGCCTAAACACACACATGAGAACATTCAAATTACCAAAATAAATACACAATAAACCATTAACCCAAACCCCTTTCAAAGTAATTTACCAGATCCAATAATAATAACTAAAAGGAAATTGACCACAAATTATATACTACTTAAGGAAAATAATTTTTTAAAGTAGCAAAGGAGTCTCCTTGTCCCCCTTCTCCTCTCTGGTGGTTGGTCTTGTCCACTTCCTGCTTTCAACTATAAAGGCTCCGCCTCCGCAGTCTTTTGGTCTTTTGCCAGGCAGGCCTCAGGTGCTCAAACAAACATAAAGTCAGCATGTTAACCAAAATGTGTGCCCCCCATTTCAGAAAACAACCTATCCCAAAGAAAGCATTAAAATAATCCAACAAATGACTATGTAAAATTATTTCAAACAAATAGCATAATGTCAATTAAGCAACAAAAATACCAACACTGCATGTTAGTTGGTGGGGCCAGAGTGGGCAGTTTTTTTGGTTTAAAGCCTGCATGGAATGTGTTTTGTCAACTGGATGATGATGTTTTGCCCCTTTTGTTGATCCCACTTGAGTCTTAGCTCTTTCTGTCAGCTCTGTGTGCCTTTAAAACAAATAGATACACACAAAGAGCAAAATGGTGTAAACTGGCTCCAGAGTGTAAGCACATAAGCGAATCTTGAAAAGTGAACCGTAAAGGATCTGTATACAGTACTGTTAAGGTTTTAGTCATTCGATGCATTTCTGAATCACAACAGAACTACGTTGTGCATCACAACGGAACCTGTAAACATTGCAGTGTCTTCATAATGAAGTATTACCTCTAATTGCATTTATATTATTCAGTGGCAATAAGAGAAAGATTACTGTAACAGTAAAAATAGATGGTGATGTTGTGGAAAGGGTGAAGAAAACCAAGTTTTTAGAAGTCATGACTGATGAGACTTTTGGGAAAGAGGTGAAGAGGGTGTGCAGGCAGGTTGCAATAGTTGGAGAAAAGTGTCAGGTGTGATGTGTGATAAAAGGGTATCGGCAAGAATGAAAGGAAAAGTGTACAATACGGTGGTGAGGCCAGTGATGTTGTATGGTTTAGAAACTGAGGAAAAGACAGGAGGCAGAGCTGGAGGTAGCAGAGATAAAAATGTTGAGGTTCTCTTTGGGAGTGATGAGGATGGACAGGATCAGGAATGAGTACATCAGAGGGACAGCACATGTAAGATGTTTTGGAGACAAAGTCAGAGAGG
>JAQQAE010015291.1:0-12100 GCA_029823295.1 Pseudamia nigra
TTTCGGCTGCTCCCCTCAGGGGTCGCCACAGCAAAATACCAATGATTCGCATGTTTGATCTGGCATCGGTTTTTTACGTCGGACGCCCTTCCTGACACAACCCTCACAACAAGGGACAAATTAGGAGTAAAAATGAGGAAAATAAAATCCAGAAAATGAACATGAAATGAACAAAATAATCGATACAACGTAGAAAACAATCCACAATGTGAAAAAAGATCATTAGCTGAATAAAATCATCAAAAGTAATAATAATAATAACTAGGCATATAAACAGGAATACTAATGGAAGATTCATTTTGATTGGTCGAGTAAACAGCATATTTGGAATTGTCTTTTTCGGAATAAAGGGGGGAAAAGCAGAATATTGTGCACGTGTTTCCTGTACCACTGTCATTTAAGTCCCTGGCATTGTCATCTTGGAATATGCTCATCTCATCTGGAAGGAAAAACAATCTACTGAGGGAAAAAAGAGAAAAAAATGAGAAGCTCCTGCTGAATTTATCCAATGGAAGAGTCGTTTTTATTTAAACCCAGGTAGAAGCTTTTTTTTTGGATAGGCAGTGTATTAGTCAGATCCCACTCAACTGAAAAAGAAAAATAACTGCTCCAGACAGGATTTGGCCAAGATGGTCATCAAGCTACAAACACATCACCAGGCAGTAGGTGGTGGATGCTGACCGAATGAAAGGCATCATCATCTATCGTCCTCCATTAAGACCAACACGCTGTCGCCCTCTGTTCGTCAGCCAAGGCTCTAATGGTGGAACTGGCACCGTTGTGGTTTGCGGAGATCCTGAGCAGAGCACTGGTCGCTGGTTCCATGAGTCATTACTAACAGAAAACACGCCAAGCTCTGCTGAAGAAGCCCCGCGCTTGGCAGGATTCTTCTTTTCATTGTGGAGATTAAAACCACTTAAAGCACTCAATATTTCAAAACGAAATAAGCAGCAACATGAAAGGGGTTTATACTGTCGTAGGATGTGTACCTGGTGGAAAAGTGGAGGCGATGAAGCATTTACACGGATTATTTAGACAGAGAGCACAAACTGTACGGCAGGTGCATGTTTGATAAATCAGTGGTTCTCAACTGGTGTCACCTTCTCACCCACATTCTCCAGTCGTCAAGTCACAACCCACTTTTAGAAAAACCAAACTAGGTAAATGTTTGTATAGGCTGGTTAACATATATAGGACTATAATATGAACAACTTATCCACATTGTTGTCATGACCGTTACATTCAGAAGATAAAATAATGACAATCTTAAAAGTGTAAACATAATAAAATTAAAAACACAAAATGAACAAAACAATGAGCACAAAGGGTGTAGATAAGAAAATTAAGAATACGAAAAATGAACAAAGTGTACAAAGAGAAAAAGTTAACAAAAATTAACGAAGGAGGAACAAAAGCAATAAAATGAACAAAATATGAAATAAATGCAACAGGGAATTTTTTTTTTAAATAATCAAGTAATTGAAATAAGTAATAGATAAGATAAACTAAACTAAAATGGACAAAACAAACACTTAAAAAAAAAAGTACCAAAATGAAACAAAAAACAAAATGAGCTAAATAATCCACAAAATTAACAAAAAAAAACTGTAAAAGAAAGGACAAAATCATCAGGAAAATACACGAAATATGAAAACGGTAAAAAAACAGAACAACCACAAAACAAAATGAATGACAATCAGGAAAAGGAACAAAACAAGCAAATGAACAAAATATGAAACAAAGTGAATGGCAAAGAAATTTTTTTAAAATACCAAACAGATGAACAAAATAATTAATTTAAAAGATAAAAATAAATAAAATTAACAAAATGAACAAAGCAATGAAAAAAAATGTCCTTGTTAAAAACAATCACCATAATCAAACAAAACAATCAAGGAAATGTGCAAAAATAATCCGTAAAATTAAGAAAAATTGTAAAGGGGGAAAATGAATAAAACACACCAAAATGAACACAATAAAAAGTTACAAAAATGGTTAAAAAACAAAAATTACCTAAAAAACAATAAAAAATAAACATAAATATAAGCAGAAAACAAAGATGAGCAACAAAAATCCACAAATGATCCAAAAATGGGAAAAGTGAACAAAATAATCAAGAAAATACAAAATCTGAAACAAAATTAATAAATCAAACAAAAAAAAATGGAATAACAAAATAGATAAAATTACCGAAAGCACCAAAGACAATGAGTGAAAATTGATTTTAAAAAGTTTACATGAACATAAATACCAAAATTAAGCAAATCTGAGCAATTAAGCAATAAAAATCCAAAAAGGTCAACACTGAAAACCAAGAAATGAAAATAATCAATAAGAATGAACTAAATATTCCGTGAAATGAACAAAATAATCATGAACTGGAAAATATGAATGAAAACCACAAACATAATAAGCAAAAATAGATGAAAATAAAAAATACAAACACCAAGGTGAACCCACCAGTGGAGAAGCACTGTTCTAAATGCTGTTACACTGGACAAGACGTACAGAAATAACTGGCCACTTATGTAAACACAGCTGACAGAGTTGGACACATTGTCAGAGAGGACATGAATGTAGTACAGTATTTTTTGGCATATATCAACCTATAACACTTTAACTCCAAGTAAAGGGCAGACGTTTTCTCCTCTTTAACAAAACTGACCACACTTTGTAGGTCAGGTTTCATTTGACGCTTATGAAGACGCCTGTGGTACATTTCAAATTGCGGCCCAGTCGTTTGTATAAAAGTTCAGAGCGGTTCCTTTGTCAGTTCATTCAGCTGATTCTCAGTGTCTCAAAGTGATTCACATTCATTGCATCAGGAGGCAGCTGTGATTTCAGATCGTCTCTCCTCGTCCCGTGTCCTCATTGCACTTCAGAATTACAGTCCCCGGTCTGGGCTTCAGCCCCTAAACGGTGCTTCCGTTCAGTGTGGCGTATTTCCGACCGGTCAGGCTGTGGGACAAACCTGCTGACTTCTGGACGGCAAACTGTGACAAGGTGCCCACTTCAAACACTTCATGGATGGCTTTGCGGAAACAGTGGAAATTGTACTCGATCAACCCTGAAACGGAAAACATCACTGAAATAGTCAGTTGTTACATAAATCAGTTGTTTTTTCCATGCAACTGTTAAATCTCCACCATTTCTGTGACCATTGTCATTTACAGAGGGTTACCAACAATTTTATCCATGTCTCTACATGCTGCATAAACGTACATAGAACTGAAAGAGCAAGAAGCTGTGAAACGGCAAATCTCCTGCCCACTCAGTTATGAGAAACATTAATTACAGGAAAGGTTTTGATGATACTGTAATATTATTATGTGATAAATAGCCCTTGAAATAATAGCCCTTGTAAACTGTGGTCGGTTTAGCCCCGGAAACTTTAGAAATATGCTGATAAATTGTTTAGACTGAAATGAAGAGAGGAGTCCACAATAATATTAAGCACATTATGCATACCTGCTTTTAATATGAAGAGTAATCTAATGTGTATAGTTTATATAATGGACATATGTGAACTTGATATCGACCTTTTCCATTGAAGGAAACATCATGTTTGGATTCAGCGTAGTCAGTAACCCAGGGGTATATGACGTTTTCAACCTCATCATGTAGCTAGAAATGCATGCAAGTCAATGTGTAATCATTTCAGATCATATCCATCTTCAAAAGGTAAAGTCCAGATCAAGCTCATTTGAGAAGTGGGAGGTGCCCTGGAGTCAAATCTATCACATATTAAAATTTGGTGACACCCCCCCCAACTTTAGTATGTAATGTATATACTGTACATAATGAACTCTGAATTGACCTGATGAAACTTCATTGATCCCTTTTAGGGAAATTCATTTGACTAGGTCATACAAAGAAAGATCAAATCAGTCAGATGTCTTCATCGTTCTCAGTCTTCAGTCTGCCATCAGCGCTGTTGAACAGTCTGATGGCGGTGGGGATGAAGGATCTCCGATAACGTCCAGTCCTGCAGCGCAGTGATGTTCGAGTGCATCTATGTTCTGAGATCAGTCCATCTCGTCATCAAGATATCTGTATTTCAGCATCACCTCAATGTCCAGACTGCCAACACTGACTGGCTGAAAAGGTGACTTAGACTACTGTATATGTATTATTACAATATACAGTGGAACCCCAGGTTACGAGTTTAATTCGTTCCAGGATCGAGCTCGTAAAGCGGAAAACTCGTGACCCGGCACTGGTTTTCAAATAAGAATATGTGTAAAACCAATTAATCCCTTCCAAGACTCAAGAAAACTCCCATACATACATACATACCCGTACGTGCACAGAAGGTATCTGGAAAAGAATGTTTTTTTATTATCTGAAAAGGAAGTTATGTTAATTATCTGAACAGGAATGCATGAAATTAGTTCTGAAAATTTATAATGACACGTTACCTTGGAGACAGACAGCTGCAGGCAAAAGAAGCTTGATGGCGGAGGAGGAGGGAGGGAAGCAGAGACTTGACGTACGCGTACTAAACATAAACGGCAAACTTAATCGAAGAAAGAACTTAACACTATTTTTGTGCTATCGGAGAACTCGCAAACAATTTTACTTGGAACCCGATGTTTTGCACGTGAGCCAATACAAAATTTGCTCCTCGTAACCTGAGAAATTCGTAAGCCGATGTGCTCGTAAACTGGGGTACCACTGTACTTTGAATATATGAGCTTTACGTTTTTCCTTGAAGGTCACAGCATATTCAGGCTTCCCAGTCATTTCTAAAAATTATTTTCCAGGATACTTTCAGCTGCTACAATATAACAGACAAGCTTTTACACCATACACATCCTCCTGATGCACCATGTTCACACAGTCCAACAGTACCAACACTCTTCAACTGAAAGTCACTAGTTTTGTTTCTAGGTGTGTCTAAGTTAACAAAAAAGCAAAAAAATAACACCAAGATTTAACAAAAAAATTAAATTAAATAAACAACAAAATGATGAAAATAACCAAGTTACAAAAAATGAAAAAAAAGTAGCGAAGGAGAAGCTTAAATGATCATAAGAATCAAATAAGTTAACAAAAGTGAACAAAATAACACTAACATATGACCAAAAGACAAAAAAAAAACAATCAAGATAAGCACCAATAATTTTCCAGTGTAACTTAACCTTTTCCAGAACATATGACTTTTTTTCCTGAACTTCCATGTTTCCCATAACTGGAAAATTGGTCAATCATTTTCCAGGTTTTCCAGGGCATGTGGGAAACCTGATACAGTATTTGGAATCAGCATGCTCAATAATCCAGGGGTACAGGACATTTTCAGCCTCACTATACAGATAAACATATGTAGGTCCAGAGGCAATAATTTGGACCCTACTGATCTAGTGACCCTACCACTCTGCCTGACTACTCATGTGAAAAGTTTAGTTAGTTTGGGTCCAGGGACTTTTGACATAGATGGATACACAAACAGAGCTCTCTGTTAGAAATTGTGAGCTCAACCTCCATTTTAAACAGATACTTCTGGAGTGACACCTTTAAAAACACATTTATCACACACTGTGTGATCCAAAACAGCACAACAACAGTGATCAAAACACAAACCTTTCCTCTCGAAGCTCTCTTCTCTGAGGATGCAGACGAGTGCAAGGAACTTCGTGACCTCTTTCAAATAAAGCACAGTCGTGTTGTTGAGTTTGATGATAGCCAAAGACTCCTTGTCATAGGCACAGCCGCTGCCATCCTCCATTAGTCTGCCGAAAGGGACACAACGGAAAAGCAGCTTGAACCTCAGACTAGAACCGACACAACCACTGCCAAAGTATAAAACAAAGACAGGATAACTCTCCTCACCCATAAATGCAGGAGACATCGATAACAACATCTATCATGTCGCAGCAGAGCTCATAAGACTGCATGTCCACAGGAGAGCTGTCTGTGGCGATATAAATCTTACTGACGACATCGAACAGGAAGGCTTTCTCAATCCCAGAATGCTGCGAAACATTAAACATGGTATTAAAACTACAGACTGAGCTTCACGGTAAAACACTAACACATACATGATGGAACATACAGATATGAATATGTTTAAAAGGTTCTCCAGCGTTGGCAGTTGAGGAATGAGCTTCTGCACGACTTTACTGAAGGCTTCGAATATGGAGTGGTCGTAGATACTGGTCAGGTAGAAGCTGAGGAGCAGACAGAGAGGTGGGTATCAGGTTCGGATACAGTGACAGCAGATTCTCCCAGAGGGCAACAAATAAAGAGTCATAATGCAGTGAGCCAGGGAAAGTTTCTTAACGTGTTGAATCATGTCATCTGCAGACATAAACTTCTTTCCTTTTCATCAGTACAGCTTGTTCAGAATTAAACTCGAGGCATCCCCTTTTTAGTGCTTTTGTTACAACTTGAACACAGGGTTGCACTGGAAAGGCTGAAATCAAATCATGTGCATTTTAATGTTTCCTTAGCTTTTCAAAGGACCTAAAAAGGATTGTAGTTAAACCTGGATTCAACACTTGAATATGTTAAACTATTAAAGTGGCTGCTTTTTTATTTCTTCATAGCCATTTTACTCATTTGGTTATTCTGTTGTGTATTATGCTCATTTCTGTTGCTTATTTTACTCATATTTGTTCATCTTGTTGTTTATTTTGGTTAATTTGGGTCATTTCTGTTGCTTATTTTGGTCATTTTTGTTCATTTGGTTCCTCATTTTCTTCACTTGGTTGCTCATTCTCATTTTTGTTCATTTTGATGCTTATTTTGGTAATTTTTGTTCATTTTGTTGCTTATTTTTCATCATTTCGTTGCTTATTTTACTCATTTTTGTTTATTTTGCCGATTTTTGTTGTTTATTTTGTTCATATTCTGATTCACAAATTGATGCATTTCACATTAAATCACAACAAAATGTTTCACTGTTTTCATCTAATTTCATTTGCCATTTCGTCAACAAGGGGCTAAATCATATTTTTTAAAGCCCTCCGTGACTTGCAGAAATTAAGACCCAAGACTCTCAGATGAATTAAGACTCTCACCTCAGATGGACTTTTTCCAAACTGGCATCTGCCAAGTCATCATTCGCCCTCTGGTGAACATCTCTTTGTGTTTCTATCTTGTGGTCATCTGACAGACCATCAACTTTATGGATGAAAACCTCAAAGTTGATGTCTGGGTTCACTCTGTAGGCTCGAGACACAGTGAGGTGTAATCTCCCAAGAGCCTCCACGTAATCATCCTAACAGCGTACAGGAAACACAGAGAGCACTGATTAGTTTAGTCGAAATCTACTAAGTGAACTTTAACACACCCACTGATACGATCACCCTACCTGAGCATCGATAACAAAGATCAAGGCACCGGTTCCATTGAAAATCATCTCACTATCAAACGTGGGGTCGAAGAAGTCCACCTGGCCGGGAAAGTCCCAGATCTGGAAGTTGACGAAGGAGCTGCTGGAGATGTCGTCCTTGTAGATTTTATTGGTGCTTTCGAGGAATAGAGTCTCATTGGGCGACATCTTATGGAAAACAACCTGAGCAGAAGCACAGATTTATCACATGAATGTAATGACAGCAGGTGACCATGAAATGAAGAGATCTTAAATATGGAGCTAGTGTTCGTGTTATGTACTCTTCATCCATTTTCAGATACAAGAACACTATACAATAATTTAAGTAATTCAAAAATAAACTCAAGTAATTTAAGAGTTTGGCCCAAAACAACCAGCTTTTAAGCACTGAATAGGTTTTCACTACAGCTAAATAGTGACTATTCTGAGCGTCAAGAGCAGGGATACATTGCATTTGATTGTATACCGTATTTTACAGGTTATATGTCGCTCCAGAATTTTAGTCGCACTAAAAAATGCATAATAAAGAAGAAAAAAAAAAAAACGTGTGTAAGTCACACTGGAGAATAGGTTGCATTTTTTCAGGGAAATTTATCTAACAAAATCTGACACCAAGAACATACATTTCATCTTGAAAGGCAAGTTATAGTAATAATAAAATAGAGAACAACAGGCTGAATAGGTGTCTCATATGTTAGTGTAATATAACGTAATATGACAGTGGAGGCCCTGCTGTCGTGGTCTGTATTCATACTGAAAATCAAGATCAAGCGAGCCTTTGCCTTCTGAGGTTTCTGTCCTCCCTGAGCTCCCCTTAGGACACCTGCGTTCCCGTTTGCTAGAATGCCCTCTAGCGGCTGTCAGTGTGACAAACAACGAACACTTTAAATAATTTGTATATATGTCGCTCCGGTGTATTTGTCGTCCCCCTAGCCAGACTATGAAAAAAACCCAGAAAATACGGTACAATAGAGGTAGGTAATAGGGACGAAAATACACAATAAAAATGTTCATGCCAGTTAGAAAATATCATGATGAATTTCAAAGCTTTAAAGGCTGATTTTTGGTCCTGTGTAAAAGTTGACTATACCAGACAATTATTAGTGGTTTTAATTAAAAAAGATGAAGAAATGATGAAAACAACACAAATGACACAATAGATGAAAAGGATGCAATGGTTGCAAAAAGACAAAGAAACAAAAACAATTTTAAGGACAGTACATGACAAAACACACTTGCAGCAGTGGTCCCCAGACTGTGGAATGCTTTGTCGTCGTCTTTGCACTCTTTCATTTCTGTTGAGTCTTTTTACAAGCAGCTGAAGACCCTGTGGTTCAAGCAGGCTTTTAGCTAAATGAGGATTTTATAACAATTTGTTTTATTTTAGCATTTGTGGATGCCTGTTTCTTTGTCTTTACATTTACATTTACTGCTCCATATCGGTACATTTTTTAACTTCATGTCTGATCTCATTTTAATTGAGTTTATCTGATTCATTCTGAGCCCTGCGATGAACTGGCGACTCATCCAGGGTGTACCCTGTCTTCGCTCAAGTCAGCTGGGATAGGCTCCAGCCCCCCCGACCCTCACGAGGATTAAGGGGTAGAAAATGGATGGATGGATGTTGGATCAGAATTCTGTCTTGAACAAAGCACATGACAATGTGCTACCTGAATCACAGCGCCACCTGCTTGAAACAGGAAGGCAGCCACCAGGAAATCCACCACTTAGAGAAAATGACAGATCTTATTGCAGCCTTTTCCAACACTTCTTTTTTATCAAAGTAGTTCTTCACATTATTCTGAATGACTTTATGTTTGTTCAGTCCAGATGTTATATGTTAAAAATTGAAAGTTATCAAAACAGTGAAGGCATTTTCCACTGTGGACTCTGGTTATGTTAACTTTAGAGGTCTCATCATTAAACACAAAATAGTCAGAGCTCATCCATTTTTGCTTTCATCAAAATCAAACTTCACATGTAAGCATCGTACTCTGAATACAGCCACTTGATAATATTCGTCCTGAGTCATAGCGCCACCTACTGGAAATTAAAAACCAGGCTTTTGGGACAAGCATTTTACCATGGACGAGACAGTTGTGCTGTGTTTTTACCATAAGATAAATGATAGCTCTAAAACCTTGTAACTATGTTATGTAGATGTGTTGTAAAATACATTATATTTAGTGCAATGTATGAAATAGATAATATCACCTGATTAGACAGGCCTTATTGAACACCAACATATTATTCACACTAACAAAATGTGTAAAAATGTGGTTCATAAAAAAATTCATACAGCAGTGTGTACTGGGTTTTTAAAGACCTTGTGTACGAGCTGTTCACGTGATCATATTGGATCTGATTTGGCAGGACTGATGTGAATGGAAAGTGCACAGGAACACAGTCATACAGAGTTTCAGTCCTTGATTATTATACACATATCAACGCAAGACCTAAAAAATACTGTGGGGCTGTAAAAAAAAAAATTGCTTAACTCCAGACCCTGAGCCATTACTTAGTCATTAGAACGCTGGCGCCATGAGTTACGTGGATCCTCCGACCGTTGCCCGGTCCGAGTTGCATGGGTTGGCGAGGGCCCGATCATCACTGCTTGCAGTTTTAATTTAGCTTATTTTTGTTTATTTTCTTGGTACTGGTCATTTGCATGATTATATTGTTAATTTCATATATTTTTCTATAATTTTTGTTCTTATTTTTTTGTTCATTTTCTAGTTCATTTTTTCCTCATGTTGCAGGGGGGGTGTTACATTTTTAAAGAATTTTCTTGACTGTCTGGTTTTGTTCATTTTTCTTTTTTCTTTTTGCATTGAATAAGGTTCATTTCTCGAATGCTTTGCTCGTTTGCTGATTTTGTTTCTATTTCTTCTGATTTTGTTAAATTTTTCTTTGCATTGTGATTTTTTTGATTTTTCTCCTGAGTTTGTTAAATTTTTCTTCACATTGTGATTTTTTTCATTTTTCTTCTGATTTTGTTCACTTTTTCTTCATTTTTTATTGTTTTGTTCATTTTTCTTCTGAGTTTGTTCGCTTTTATTGATTTGCTTATCAATAAAAGGTCTATTCTGTACCTTTTGCTTCTTTATCTTTCTTCTTTTTCTGAATTATGTTGTTCATTTTAGCTCAAACATGCACACTGTCTTATTGTCTTTTGCTGTAATTTTTACATTAATTTTTGAACTGCTGTAAATTTAAATTCACCTTGTTCCTGTCCATTGTAGTGAACACCATGTATTAATGGGTTAATGGGTTAATGTAACTTATCAAAGCTAGTCTGCAGGAAGTAAAGGTTTTTATCATGCATGTCTCAGGCCTGTGGGATCTAATGTGTAGTTGTTGTCGTAGGTGAACTGGTGTCTCGTATCACCACTGACACCAATGATATGAGTGAAGCTTTGAGTGAGAGGCTCAGTCTGCTCATGTGGTACACAGCCCGATTCAGCTTTCTCTTATTGTTCATGGTGAGTCAGTCATGGAAAATGACCCTGCTCACCTGCATGGGACTGCCTATCATGTGGGTCATACCTGAGCTCACTGGACACTTCTACCAGGTAAACAGGACATGCAGGAATCTGACCTACACAACAGTGAATGATGTGAGCCTAACAAACTAATGCAGATCATTTTAATTTTTCTTAGACTATGGCCAGACAAGTTCAGGAATCTCTGGCTAAAGCAAACCAGGTGGCCACAGAGACCTTTTCTAACATGAAGACAGTGAGGAGTTTTGCCAATGAAGATGGTGAGACCGAGAGATACAGAAAGCGGCTGGAGGACACTTATGCACTGAACAAAAAGGAGGCTGCGGGGTATGCAGCTTCTACATGGGCAGGCAGCGTGAGTTACAACATTCTTGCTCTAACTGTCTCAAATCATCAACTTCTCAAAGTTTGAACTCATCAACACAGCACGTAATGCTATCGGACGCCACTTTTTAAAGTTCGAATTGGTACCCCAAATCATACGGGAAGCTCAACTCGTTTATTTCATTATGACTTCTGCTCCTGTACAGTAGCAACAGTGTTCAACACAAGCTACTCAAAAATCATGTCTCCAGTACAAACAGAATATTAACACAAAATGTGAATCTTCCACATTCCATACCTCTATAAGGCAGCACAAAATGTGATCTTTGTTTGTCACACCACATAAAACTAGGGCCTCAACTACACATCAGAATGTTTTTTGAAGGTACAGTGGTCCCTCGCCATATCGCAGTTTACCTTTCGCGGTCTCGCTGTTTCGCAGATTTTTTTTGGTGCAATTTTCATGTATTTTTTTACAGCGTATGAACATGCATTGTGTTCTGTGTCCTGATTGGCAAAAGGAGAACCCGTGCATTGTGTTCTGTGTCCTGATTGGCTAAGGCCATTGTCAGTCGATCCTCCGTGTTGTGCCTCCTGTGCTGTGCAGTACAGAGTGCGTTCAGCTCGCTGGACTTGCACGGGCGTTCGATTGCTGGCGGTGTGACTCTGAAGTGCTGTGTATTTGCGGGTTTTCTCTCCGATGGAGGCCCGCAGTGTGGACGAGGGCCTTCATTGGAGGGGGTCGCTGTGGCGGGGGGGTGGGGTGGGTGGTTGACGTGTAGGTCACTATTGGTGGTTTCTTGTGTTTTCAGCTTCGTAGGTTGATCGTTGAAATTTAATTTGTTTCTTCTGGAGCCCATCATGTTTTTTTTTTTTTTTATGAAAGCGGTTTTTTTTTTTTTTATAAAAAAAAATTTTGGGCCTGAAAAAAGTGTTTTAT
>JAQQAE010015292.1:0-12100 GCA_029823295.1 Pseudamia nigra
GAGTGATTCCTGCCCCCACCCCACCCCTCTCTCGCGATCTATCTCTCTCTCACACCAACAATCACTGTCTGCTTCCAGCTGCATAAAGTACAGAATTATTATCTGAAGCTGGGGCCCCTGGACAGTCACCACTCAGCACTCCCTCAGATCAATAATTGAAAATATTAATTATATCAGCAGAGACGGCCCAGTCAGAAAGAGACTGTTTATACTCCTGTTACTGAGCAGTGCAGCAACATGAGCTTTGATGGCCCACTAATACGTATTAATGATCCCAGGACAAACATTACTCTATATTAAACCTGAGTGAAAGCCAGAAGACATTGCACATATTGTATGGCTATTAGAGGTATTTTATTGCAAGTACTGTAACTAAGTGCTGTTGCATAACTGTTGCAAGGACTTTCAGTGCTGAGAGATGAGCTTCTGCGGAATCAGGATATGATTCACAATGCTGCTGTATAATTCTGTTTACTCTGAACTATGCATTTGAGGCTCCTCTTCTTTATGATGGTTAATGACAAGTAGGGATCACAATAGAGAAGTTAAGAAGTGGTTCTAAATTGTCCAAATGATCAAACTCCTACAACCTGTGGCTCCTTAGCCCCTCCCCAGTGGCACCTGTGGCATTGTCCGGTGACGGAAGTAACATATTATAATAAAGGAAAGTGAACAAAACAAGCACTAAATCAACAAAAAATATATAAAAATGAAATAGATAGTTAGCAAAAAATAAGAAAACAACTGAAAAACCCAAACCCAACAGTTTAATCAAGTAAATGACCAAAACCAAGAAAATGAACAAAAATAAGCAAAATTATGAACATGATTAGGACAGAGATGAACAAAATAATCCACAGCATAAACAAAATAATGAGGAAACTAAACAAAATTTCACAAAAATAATGAATCATATTGATGAAAATAAATAAAAATGCAAAAAATCAAGTGAGTAAACAAAAATTGAACAAAAATACACAAAAATGAACAATAATTACTGCATGTTCCCGATTAAAAGTCGTGTTTTTTTGCATAGTCTGGCGAGGGGAGCGACAAATACATCGGAGCGACTTGTATTTTGAATAAATTCGACTATAGGGTGTCTGACACGCTGACAGCCGCTAGAGGAGACGAGCCGCGAGCTCTCGCTTCTGCGGCCGCTCACCTGTTCCCCGAACAGATGCGACCTGCTCTGCAGGGTGACTAATGCATGTTTTTTTCTTCTTCATTATGCATTTTTCTGGCTCATGTGACTAACGTACCGGAGCGCCATATCACCCAGAAAATACGGTACCTAAAAACAACATTAAAACACAAAGTTTTACATCAAAATAATGCTAAACAAAATGAACAAGGATGAAAAAACTAAATGATCAAAATAATCAATAAAATGAGCACTAATTTAAAAAATTTAAAATGATCAACAACATGAACACAAATTAACACATTAATAAACTGTGGAATGAGAAATGAGTCACCACACTCAAAAGTACAGTAGGATTGTCTTTTGTTTCTTTGTTCAAGCTGTGCACAGAAAAAACTCACACACACGGTAGAATTGTGAGACAAGAGAGCGCTGTCTCACAAATAATGGCTTGAGTTTTTAAACCTAGTGCAGGCTCAATCACGTTCCTTATTGAGATAATCTATTCAATTCAATTTTATTTGTATAACACCAATCATAATCAAAGATTACCTCTAGGTTCTTCACAATTCAAAATTATACAGAGACTTCAAAACTATACAGTGAGTAAACCCAGCAGAACCACCGAGAGTAAGACGAGGGCAACGGGGGGAGGAAAAACTTCCTGCAATCACTTTTACAAAAGGAAAAAATAATGAGGGGATGAGTTTCTGACTGGGTCCATCTCCTCTGTATCTGTATCTGTAATCTTATAACAAACCACTCAGTCATCAGTGTTACAACAAGTCATACTGTATAATGGATAAGTAATTAGGACAAAGTTATATGAGTTCATAGGTCAGTGATTCTTCATTATATAAGGCATACCGTGAAATAATTCAGTGATAAACAAAATCAAGTCAAAGTATCAAAATAATAAACAAAATGAAAAAAGAATAAAGTAAAAATACTTTTTAAATAGATGTCAGCTAAAATGTGCATTATTTGTCATGTGGTACATAAAAGGATTTTTGGTGGCTCTCGACACATACTGTATGTACTTCATACTGAGAATGGCTCTTTAGATTGTGAAGGCTGCCGACCCCTGCTCTGTGGTTATCAGTTCCCTGTGTTGATGCTGGCATCTTCTTCTAACAGTTGCACATTGTAAGACAAAGATGTTAAACTCATGAATGTACTAGAAACTTGAACCAAGTAAGAGTCGTGGCGAGGGGAGCTAATACAAAAAGAATTGATTCAGTAGTGCCATGTTGTGCTGTCTGTAAAATGATCATATCAAGTCAGGTTTGAAACACCAACTGTCATAATATTGAAATTTCAGATGATGATTAACTGTCATGCAAATAAATGCATTTAACACTTTTATGCATTCTGTTAACTTTATGCCACCACTGTATCTAATAATGTCTTAATACTTATTTTTCATGCTGAAACATAAAATTAATTGTATTTTGATCCCTTCATTTCTTATCAACCAAGATAGTAAAATCAAAATAAACCACTGCAGAACTACTTCTCCAGTGAATGCATAGCAGGAAAAGAATGTGCCATAATGAGATTAGAAAGCACTGATGCCATGCACACATGTATCTATTTGGAAAAACAGATATTTTCTCATGCATTTTGCCTTTCATTCAAAACTCCAACCAAAACTCCAGCCAAAGGAAAACGAAAACTCCAGCCAAAGGAATAGTGGACAGGAGGAAACTGAGATTTAAGGTCTCGAATGTCACAGTGTGTGACAAATATGTGACCTTTGATTATCATCATCGATGTTGTTAAGGGGGTGCTCTTGTTTACATGCTTTAACTGAAAAGAAAAACCTCCAGCAGAACCAACGGCTCAGGGTAGGCGGCCATCTGCCTTCACCGGTTGGGGTTAGTGGACAGAGGAGAGACAAAAGAAAAGCGTAGAGATAGAACAACAAATAACACAGACACTGGACGACGTCCACAGTCACAGGACCGGTCCACAATCAGCAAACACATCAATGACATCTAGAAGTAAAATTCTTACATTTATTTTATCCCTATTATTGAATTGTTTGACCCTGAAAACCTACCATTAACATTTGAAATCACATATCATTATTAGTTCAGTTAGTTAATGTTGGTGTTCTTCCGGATCTAGTTCCATAAATGTTGAAGACCCATCAAATCCGTGGGCACATCACTGATTCAGCAGACTTTCCGCTACAATGTGGTGTCAGTTGCATGTCTATAGATTTATTTGTTACTTTACAGTAGGTCAACCTCTGTAAGTATAAGCATTCTGGATCACTATATCTGGAATATTACCCATATCTGGATCAAACTTTGTGGTTTGATAGAATCTATGTTATCCTACCGTGTTTTCTGGCTAAATTTTCTGGGTGTATTTGTAGACTTACACAGACAAATGTTGAATTTGGTCCTATCTCACAATGATGAAGAATTGTTTAAAAATCTTTTGCATCCAGTCTATGATGTGGTAATAACAATATAATATTATTTCTGTATACAGGTGAATGTGAAGATTATCACAATTCAAATAATGCAATGTATCATTATGAAAAAATTGAGACAGACCTGCCATCCTCAGCAATAATTGCATTGTTATCTGTAGCGTCCTACCAATTCCATTCTCTAATGACAAGCAAAGCATGGCTCTTGCAATTGTACTACGTCTTTGAAGCTCTTTTCAAAGCAGTGTTATTGTCTTGCTACTCATCCTCTCAGGAGTTTTATCAGTGTGGAATCTGGGACTGCACTGCTCAGTTCCACTAAACCCTACTAGTCATGAACTCATTACTGTTGTAGATAGTGCCAACAGCAGACTCCAAGTCCCGCACACTAACAGCCCAAGTCCTGACTACAGTTCCTTGACTTGTTCTGTGTAATTTGAAATCAGACAGAGGATTGTCTTTTGTGGAAGGAGCCCAGGGACTGTGGTGCTTTTTGTAGTTATAGTAATATTAGGTTCAGTTAAAACAGGACTGTATGGCTTCTCAGCGTGCGATAGAAACAGAAAAAAATGGAAGATTCAATTGTTAAATCTGAGATGTGTTGCATTTAGGGATATTAATTAGAATATTGCAGCCAGATTCTGTTTAAAAAGCAAACCCCTAGTTCTGATGACTAAAGCAATTTCCAGCCAACAGCTCATGAGGACATATACGTAATACATTTCAGGCCTGTTGCACACGACATTACTTACTTTGAGCCTGGGGTGTCTATATCACTCTATATAATACAGCAGTGTACTACTGCTAAGAGGTTCACTTCAACTGACTGGAGGCTTAATTGGGCAAATGAAGCAGTTCAATAAAAGCATATGGAAGTATGGATTTGTCAAAACCCTTAGAGCAGAACAGATTGTAGAGTAAGAAAGAGGGAAAACGAGACAAACCCAGATTGGTACAAAGAAATAAAAACTGTATTCTCTGCAAGATGAAGAATGGTAACTAATTTGAAGGTTGTTCAGACACTGGTTGGCCGTGATTCATCAAAGAAGCATGCTTTTTTTTTTCTACATAGAGATACAAAAACATTCAATTCACATTCAGTGTAAGTTGTTTTGTACCTCAGGCACAAAAGAACTTAAAGTGTTATGTGAATTCTTCTATGGATGCACTAAAGGTGAGTCGAAACTTTTCAAATTCAGCACTATTCACTAATTCATGAAGTTATCTTTGTCATATACGTACATACAGTCGACACATACATGATTTTTCTTTGTCTGCTAATCTTCTACTTTTTCATTCATTCCATTTAATGTAGCCTTGTCTGTTAGTGGATTCTTTCAAATATACATGAAAATTACACCCAGCAACACTGGCACAGTATTTGTCTTTCACATTTTTCTGCAAAACTGTATATTTGTCAAATCTAAATGTTTCAGCTCTTCAAACATTTTAATATTTGACAAAGATAAACTAAGTCAATACAGATTCAAGTAGTTATTGAATGGTGATTTTGTTTATTAATGAAAAAATATATCTAACACTACCCTAATTTCACTGACCACACCCAGATCCGATTATTGCCAGACCTGCTGAATCAAGAAATCACTTACTGTAAATGGAACCTGTCTGGCAGTGAAGTATTCAAAAAGATCTAAAAAACAACACATAATGTCATGATCAAAAGAAATTCAAGAACAGTCATTGATATCTATTAGTCTGGAAAAACTTACAAAGCCATTTCCAAGGATTTGGGACTCCAGTGGACCACAGTGAGAGTCACTATCGGCAAATGGAGAACACTTGGGACAGCGGTTAACCTTCCCAGGAGTGGACAGCCTACCAAAAAATTACCCCAAGAACATATCAGTGACTCATCCAGGGGGTCGCAAAAGAATCAACATCTAAAGAACCGCAGGCCTCACTTACCATTCACGATTCAACAATCTGAAAGAGACTGTGCTAAAGTGACATCCATGGGAGAGTTCCAATCTCTAAAATAGCATCAATAGATGTATTTTTCTCCAGACACATCATGTTTAAATTTTAATGTGCATCTTCATTATTTGGCTCTTTTGGTAAATTTTTAATTCATATCCAACAAAAAAGCAAAAAAAAAAAAAAAAACAAAAAAAACGAAAAAGCACAATTTTAGGCAACTATTGGGAGGGAGGTGGTTGGTTTCAGTATGTGAGAGGTTGGAGGATGGAGTGAGCTGAGTAGAACCGCCATTCAACAGCAGAGCAATCTTATCGAGGAGTTGCAGGCAGCTTTTCTTATCTTTCTCCTTCTCTGTGCATGTACTGTAGCTCTGTCTTACATTCTGCCCATCTCTTCTTGTCTTTGTCCGGTTTAACTTTTAGCCCACCCCAATTACTTAAACCTCTCTTTTAAGTGGGAGAATAGACTGAGAAAACATCACAATTAAACATGTTAGAGAAGTGAGAAGCTGCAACGACTGGTTCGCTCGATTCGATGTAGGTGTGTTGAGGAGCTCCAGCCCACAAAGCACTGAGCGAGTTAATGAATGGTCTCCCTGGCAACGGCAGCGCACATAAATTTTAGTTAAAGTTACAATCTCTGTAATGCGTGTGTGAGCAGGCATAAGGAACAACCGTACCGTACAACGTCCACTCAGCTCCTACTGGAATGACACTATTTCTTAATATGTGTTCGAGGAAAATGGTACAAACTGAGAGCCATCAGCAGTGACTGTTCAGGACCATAATGCATTGCTCTCGGGCAAATAAATAGACCATTAAGCTGGCATGTTGGAGGCTGAACAGTAACTAGCTTTAGAGTGAGTTGCCTCCCACACACACACACACACCAACACAGGCACCCTGCAGTGACGGCTGAGATCATAGTGTGGAAGAGGAGCTGCAGTCGTGGATTTGGCCTCCTCAGTCATGCATTTAAACAAAAATCAACTGGCAGGATGGCGGTATCTTTTGTCCGTTTAGACGTGTCACAAGCAAATTCAAAGCCTCCCCTTTCCTCCTCCAGGAGCAGAGCATTGTAAAGTTATATGTGAATTTGTCTTGTGGATGTTTTCTTTCCTCTTTCGGAACTGTTTCTGTGTCAGAGGTTGCTTTGAACACGTGCGCAATACTGTCGCAGCTGATTCTGTAATCTATCTGTACACGCTGTGGAGCAGTACACCCTGTGGCTTGGCATTAACATACTGTAGGGTTACTTTACTCTTGTTGTACGAGGAAATGAAAGCACTTGTAGACGGAGGGAGAAGGATAAGGAGCCAAGAAACAAAACCTCAACCTTCACAGGCATAACATCCTCCCTGTTTTCCTCCAAAGACTTAGCTGCTGCTAGTTATTATTTACGATGGTTAAATTTATGGAATAATTTCAGTGTGGGAAGGTTACTCAGTTCCTCAAGGTGAAAATGGATACGTTTAGCACTTAATGAATCAGGCCTGGGCCTCTCCCCCATATATCAGCATGTTATTAAGACATTTTAAAATCCCATTATGGTGTTTCTCCTTGAACATGTCATGCTTTTATTGGACTGCCCGGTCTTTAAATGTGACCTTTTCATCCCTGCACCAGAATGGAGCAGAAAAAAGATACATGCAAGAGTGATGGAACAAAATATACATATGTCAGATTAAAAATATCATCACTGCGCTGTTTTGAGGTTCAAGCAATAAAAAGACACTTAAATGGTAGCAACAAATTGTTTACTGTAAATGGCTGGGAGTGGTACGTGGGTGGTTTTACGTTCCAATAATCTTGTTATAAATTTGTGCCACATTTAGCCTTCCCAAGTCCCCCACCTCCTTTTTTAAAATGTGCATATTAGTGTTAATTTCTTTTGTGTTTGGTGTTTGCTTTAAATCATGGCAGGAGGGATGTGTATAATAGCAGACGTTTGGAGAAAAATCACTGCCACTTTAACAAGCTTATACTAAATCTAAAACTCCATCTTGAAACTTTTCTTCCAAACAAATCTGAGCCAAGTCTAGTAAAATTGTTCAGCTTGAACAACAATAATGAAAAAAGCAGGAGGTAAAATTGGGGAAGGAGGAGAGCGTGACACAAAGACTGTGATGACAGAGGCATCTAATCCAGGCAATGCCATTCTTATCAGGGTCCAGTGGATTAGAGTGAGCCTCCTAACCAGAGAATCCTTCCCAGCCAGACACTCTCCACAGCCCAAGGGCCTGGATCAATAGGCCTGCATTGATCTCTCTCCTCCTGTGGCTGGATTCACTTTTATTAGGACTGCCTGGGCCTCGCTCACTCAGACACACACATGTGGCCTTGCAACCTCTCTATGCCCCTGCCTTGACACACCTCAAATACAAATGGCTATCTAGACACACACACACACACACACACACGCTACTTCACGTGGGTGCATGATGTTGTTTTGTTTACACTGGATACCGGGCAGTAGGAACACAATGGTGTCACATCAACTTAGCTGTAGGACAGTCTTTTGGTTTCCCTTCCAGCCAAGGCACTTTGATCAGTATCGTAGAGCAGCTATTAGTATGGGAGAAAGGGTCTCGACACCCTTGGTTTTTGGCCTCTTCTTGAGGCAACAGTAACACGAATCACCAGCACTAACCCACTCCTTTGTTGCTCTTTTTTCTTCTTTTTCCTCCTGTAGATGACTCGCCCCATCCAGGTGAAACCAGCTGACAGCGAGAGCCGTGGAGGTAGTTGTCTTCTTTTCTTCATCATTTTTTCATGTCTGCTTTTCATCCATCTTGTTGAAGCTATTTCTTTCCTAATCTCACCTGTTTGTGTCTCAATTATTTTTAAGAAAATTTGTCTCATTTCCTTTTAATTATGTTACTGCATCACATTATGGTAACATTCTGATTGCAATTTCTAAAAAGTTTACAGGTAGTTTAAAAAATGACGTATTTGAATGTATACTACCAGTCACAAGTTTGACACACCTTCTCATTCAGTGATTTTTTTTCTCATAATTTTCAACACTGCACATTAATGCTGAAGACACACAAACTATGAAAGAACGGATATACTGTACTGTATGTAGTAAACCAAAAAGTGTTAAACAACAAAGAATATGTTTTATCTTTGGTAGCCACATGGAACTTTGATGACTGCTTTGCATTCTCTCAGCAGATTCACTAGGTAGTCGCACACAGAACACTTCTCAGTCCATAGGTATGCCTTGTCAAGAGTTTGTCTGATTTCCTGCCTTCTTAATGAGCTTTAGACCATCAGTTGTCTCATGCAGAGGACGGATGGGCACAGCGTCAGTAGCCCTACTCGTGCTTCTGCAACTACTGTACAAATACATATTATTACAAGAAACACTCAGTTAAGTAAAGAGAAAAGACAGTCCATCATTACTATATGAAGGTCAGCCAATCCTAAAAATCTCAAGAACAAGTACCTACTATTGCAGTCATCAAAACCATCCAATGCTATGATAAAATCAAGAGGTACCTCTTTTAATGGTCACATTGAAGGTTCTTGAGATTTTTCTTGACACTCACTGGCCTTCATTGCTTTTCTTTTTACTGAACTGAATGTTTCTGCCTATAATACAGATTCGTACAGTAATAGAGCTCTGGACTCTGTATCCAACCTTGCTCTGCAATAAACAACTGATCATCTAAGGCACATTACGAAAGCAAGAAATGGTTCAAATTAACTCTTGTGATTTGAAAACCATTGCAGATGACTACCTCAGGAACCAGATTAGGAATGTCATGAGTGTGCAAAGCTTTTATCAAAGCCAAATGTGGCTATTTTGGACAATCTAAAGTATTAAACATGTTCTAGGTCCTTTAATATGTTTTTGTTTACTACATAATTCCATATCTCTTTTTTCGCAATTTATTGTCTTATGTTTTAATGTGCAATGCCGAACATAATAAAAATAAAGAAAAACACTGAAGGAGAAGATGTGTCCAATCTTTTGACCCTTAGTATATGTATGTGTCAACAAGTGACAAATGTATTTCATATCACCTTGGTTCAACTTATCAAGAATGTGTGGAATATCTCCTACGTACTGCGCCGTAGCTTTGCATGTGTTATTGGTTCAAATCCAGTGTGTTTGTGGATTAATCTCTCCCTTTCTTGAGCACGGTCTCATCCAGCTTGTGCCCTTGTACTGCCTGTAATTGATTAGAGTCTGAACAAGAGTCTGTTATTGAAAGGATGTGGGTCTGTGATGGGCTGCGCTGCTGCCCATTTCTCTTCTTTTTTTGTTCCCTATGCCAAGTACATTATCGTTGCACTGTAAACGAGATAGTGATTAGGCTCAATACCAGAGCCGTTGCGATGCAGCGTTCCCGTTACAGCCCACACGGCTTGGTTTGTGTGCATTGAAACATGAGCGTAAATGGTATAGCGGGAGGGGGAAAAATGGAGCAGGAGCTTGTACAGCTTGCCAAACAGTCAATAAATTTGCAGGGTTCTTGCCAAGATCCTCATTACTTGGCCTTAATTCTGTCGTCTTTGATCTCTCCTCTTTTCGGAGGCTTTTATTTACTCACTGCCTATCTGCATATATGTTAATGCGGTGAGGAGGCATCCTCCAAGTCAGTGGCAGAGACAATGAACCCTTCGTGTTATTTTTTGGTGTGCATCTCATGTGTCACCTCGTAACAAAGCAAATGCCTTTTTGTTATTTAAAGAAGGAATGCTGTTTTCAACCTTTCCTCTACTTGACAGAAGGGAACAAGAGACAGAGATTTGGAAGAGGAAAACCAGGCAAAAATGATGCCAACTGCATACAGCTGCCGTGCTGCACTTCTGAGGCTTTACCTAAAAACCTCTGCCTGTTTTGGGTGAATTAGGATGGCTGGCCACTTGGCTGCCTGTCAAATGCACGCAGTCTTCAAAGGACAGCATAACCCCTTGAGATGGAAGGAGGAAAGGCCAATAAAGATCACTGTCAGTCCTCTTTCTGTCTTTCTTTCTTTCTTCCTTCCGTCGCTTCTTTTTTGCCTCCTTTCCTTCCTTCCATCTTGTTCATATTCTCCTCCTTCCCTCAACCATTCATTCAGAGCATTAGACGAGAGAAGTGGTGAGACAAGCAAAGGGGTCTTGTGCTGTCAAGATTGATGTCCCCCATAGCTCCATTGATTTTGCCATTGTGGTGCTGTGTGTCCACATTAACAATGACACTCAGCTGTCTCTTTACTTGGTGGTGAGTGGCCAGTTTTAGAGCTCCCGGGGCGCTTTGGTCTGTATGGGGTCCCCTTATTGACCAGCTGAGGGGACCCTACTGAGGAACAAATGACTGATAGAACAGGACTGAGAGTTGCACATCATCTTAAATGAACAGGTCAAAGTGGCGCCGCTGGACCACTCAAACACTAGCATGACTTTAACAGGTTAGGAGGTAGAAAGGAAATGGGGGAAGAGGGAATAATCAGTGATGGAGAGACAACTCTTATTCAGTCTTCACTTAGGTTTGCCGCTGTTAGTCTCTCCTCCGTGCCATATTTCCACCTCCTTAGCTTGTCTTCGGTGTAAGATTTAGTATTTTAATGTGCTGTCTGGATTTTCTGTAATTACTGCTCTGATTACTTCACCCTGTCAGAACTGCCAAGATTACATTTTTTGTTATTCTGATCCCTATTTGCCAGGATGCAAATCAATAAATTTGTCAGTATATCTCTGCTTGGTGTTCAGAAGCTGAGAGATGGGATGGAAAAAATATTAATTAGCGTCTCGGTGCTAAGAGGGAGACACACCAGGGACAGAGCCGGACTGGTCTGCTCTCAGGGGCTAGACCAAATGTGGGCATACCTTCAATCACATTGCAACCCACAGTTATACTAATTAGTCCCTTAATCTCATTATGGCGAGGACAGTTCAGATCACCTGTGCCGGGTTGCCGTCCATTAGGGACAGACCTGTTACGAGGATTTTTATGCCTGCTGGACCTTCACTCCTCTAGGAGACACTCTGCGCTGTTATTAAGGAAGAAAGACCCAGACCAGCATGTTACTGCGCAAGTGAATTTGCCTGCCTGCACTTATCTAACATGACAAACTATGCTGTGTTAAAAGATTGTATGTACGGTGCTGATCCGAAACACACCAGCAAGTCCAAGTCTGAATGAAGGTTTTGAACTGGTCCAGACTTAGGGTGCTTTCACACCTACGGCATTTGGTCCGCTTCAAGCGGACCAGAGTCCGGAACACCTGCAAATTCTGTTCATTTGGGCTGGTGTGAAAGCGGACCAGTTTGATTTGGTCCGGACTAAAGAACCGGTACGGTTCGGTACGCCTCCATCCGAACTCCATCGCGGTTCGCTGATGGTGAATACGCTGACCGGACCCGGTTCGATCCAGCTGTCTGTAATGTAGCACTTTTTGGTCTATCGAGGCTTCCATAGCAAGCTGTAACGTACATTTCAATCTAGTAAACTTCTCTACGTCAGAGTCTTCTGATACGTCTTCTCCGTGCAAATAAGAAGCCTACAGTGTTTTCGACCCGAATACGATTTCCATGCTGGAACAACAGCAGTATTTGTGCTTTTTGCACAAACAAATGATG
>JAQQAE010015293.1:0-12099 GCA_029823295.1 Pseudamia nigra
AGTTGGGGTATGTATGTAATGTGCATATGATCAATGGATGTATTGTGTGGTGTCAGTTTCTGATAGGAAGGTCAAGATTCCTTTCTTAGTGCATATTGTCCAGGTGTTAGGCTTCATGATGGTTACCATGGCGGCATACAGTGTGTCCATAGAAAAGTTCACCTTGACATCAGTCCAGAATCCTTCCTCAAGGCATCTAGTCAGATTTTAAGTTCCATGATGGCCACCATGGCGGCAACATGTCCATTAGAAAGTTCAGCTCCACCTCTTATCAGAGTGTTGATGAAAAGCGGGGGAGATTGAAAAAGCAGAGCTCATCCTCCAAGCAGCGTCCTTTCCAGGGAGATATTACACACAGCCTGCCGAAAGAATTTAACTCCTCATTGCCCAATTTTATATTTCCTTTTTTAACCAGACCCCAAAAGTCATCCTGTGAAGAGACCCCAGCACTCCTGTGATGTAATCCACTCTTCGATTCAACTCAGAAATCGTCCATGTTGTGCTGCGGTTCTCTTCCCATATGCTTGATTTGGAGACAAACAAAAGAATGAACAAAAATGAGCAAAATAAATATTGAGATAATCCTTGAAAAAACAAAATGAAGAACAAACTAGTCAGAGTGACAAAAAAAAAGCAAAAAGCCATGGAAAAGTGAATTCCTTTCCCAGCATGGATTACTAAAGTTCATCCATTGACTGATTTGTTGAGTCATACCTTACTAATACTTAGGGAGACAATCCCCCCTTTCCTCCCTGAAATCTACCCCTATGTAAGGGTCTTTATGATGACACCCCCTTGATCTCCAGCCTCAGCAGTCCACAGTCACAGTGGGGTTTAGATGGATTTGACTGTGGTTGTGGGAGGAAACACTGTCAAGTGGCCTCTGGTTTTTTCACAACCAAATACAGTATGCAAGAAACACCCAGGGTTAAACCACAATGGGATCTTAGGGGGTTAACTGTATGATGGAGCACAGATTATAAGACCCGTTAAGGCTTTTAGTTACTTTTAGTGGTTACTTCTGTTTTTACGTCAAGCCAAAATGTCTCCATAATAAATGATAACAGTTTTAGAATATGCCTGTTTGTTGATGTGCCTGAACAAGTTCTTTAAAAACATCAGAAATGGTAAAGATTCACACTGTACGACTAGTAGTTTTTCTTTATGACAGAATGAGCATGTTTATTTTATTCCTTTCTTGTTCAATTTTCTTCATTTTATTGTTTATTTTGTTTAATTTCACTTCAATTTTCTGCATTTCATTGCTTATTTTGGTCATTTATGTACATTTTGCTGCCTATTTTCAGTTCATTAGTGTTCATTTTTATTATATATTTTTGTTGTTCTTTAATTTGTGCTTACTTTGTTCCTTCCATGTTCAATGTGGTTAATTTTATTGCTTGTCTAGTTTTATTTTATTTTGGTGCATATTTTCAGCTAATTCGGGCAATTATATAAATGTTTTTTGTTCATGTTATTGCTTGTTTTGTTCACTTTGCTGCATATTTTGTTCAATTTTGGTCATATTGCTGTATATTTATTATGGTTTTTGTTCATTTTATGCATTATGTCATTAATTTTTTGTTCAATTTTTTTGCTTATTCTGTTCATATTAAGTCATGTTACGTCAGTAGGCAGGCAGTAAAAGGGTTAAACATATGATAATAGCGACAGGGCATGTTTACCATATTTTAATTTGGTCAAAGTCAGTCTTATTTTCACCAAGAAAAACATCATATAAACAACAATAAGCACAATTAATAATTTAAATTCAAATCTTCTTCCTTTGTCATTTACACCTGAGACATGCAAATACAATAAACAAGCACATGAAGCATCAGAACCGTCCTCATTATCTCTAAATGTATCCCAGATACATTTGAGATTAGTATCAGCACTTTAACATCTATTCTGTAGCTTTAATGTGGTCGTTTCACTTTGACTCTGAATGAGTTGTAGATGTTTAATGTTTAATTTGGGAAATCCATTTAGAGAACCATTACAGTCGTCGCCCATATCGGAGTGAAGGTGTGAATAACCTTCTTTAAAAATACAAGTTCAGTTGGTTTGGTCAAGGTGACTGTGTGACCGTTGACAAGACAAATTGCCTGTAAGACACAGTTACAGTTGAAACACTGTCCACACAGACCTGGTTTCTGTGCAACTTAACCTGTTCATACCCTGAGCCCAATTCTCAGCCTACCAGTGGAAAACGACATGCCTAAAATGAATGGAGTATATTTTATAAACATCAAAAACTGATATCAGAAGAAAGGTAACACCTGTGAGACTGATGTACACTTGTCAGAATCATTATCAAATGGACTGTTTTAGAGTGAACTCAGCTAGAATACAGCAAAAAATCTATCATTTTCAACCTATTTTTTTTGCTTGTAGTAGGATTTATGTTTTTTTTTAGATGAAAATTCTTTGAGTTGTGATAGTGCTTGCTTGCCTGCACTACACGATTATTATTATTTGTTAGCAATAACATACTGCAGGCACAAAATGCAGCATTTGAGATATTTTCAGTATAACAAAGCGATAGATATTGAACTGCAAGCCTTTTTAAAACCATAATACCACCACCCGGTTTCCAAAAAAAAGGTGAGTTTGTAAAATGCAAATAAAAACAGAATGTGTTGATTTTGGTGTGAAGTGTTCATCAGCTGTCCTTATGGAGATGTGGTTGACCTGTCTGATTTGACAGGTTGACCACACCTCCTCCTGCCGAGTAGCCTGGTAAGTTCTTGAGGACAGGATCCCATGTGCAGAAGCTCTGTGTATCACCAGGCAAACCAGGCAACTGCTTGGGCCCCAGGCAAATGGGAGGGCCACAGAGGATTGACAAACTTTAAAAACAACAGTGACAATTACAAGAGTCCCCTAATATGTATACTTAAAACTGTAGACCTTCATTACACTGCAAATGTAAATTCTTCAGTAGTCATAGTGCAGGCTCCAGTTCCAGCACCAACGATGAGACAAACATTATTCTCAAACTGTTGTGTTATTTGCCACTGCAGTATTTCATAGAGTGAAGAGCCTCTCACCATGTTTACTCCAGAAAGACTCAGCCTCTCTGGGATGCTCATTTTATACCCAGTCATGTTACTAACCTGTCATTAAATGTGAGATGTTCCACCAGGTGTGTTTTTAGCCACTGGGTCAAATGTTTTGAAATATTTTGATGGAATCCAATCCAAAATGTGCATTTGATTTTTATTAAAAAAAAAAGACATTTCTCAACATTTTACACAGTGCCTTTTCTTTTCTGATTTTTTTCTTAATTCTTTGCTGCACATTTAAATATTTGATAAATCCTAATTCTCACAGTTACTCCAAGGTCAGACAGAGTGCAGCACAGTCTACACAGGGTTATCTTGAGTGTGTTGAGGGTAACACTGTAACATCTAACATGTCTGTGTGTTAAAGACTAGACACTGGGGCTGTAGCCTATGATGTTTGAAAACTAACCCGGATCAATAATTGAACATGGTAATATCAATTTACTGTTTGCCTGTTTTAGCTGTTACCATGGTAGAAGCTCATTTATTATTGAACATTGGGTGTCTAGTTTTCTACTTTTTGCACTCAGGGTATTTTCAGCTCCGTTTTGACGCATCAGTGAGGATATTATTGTTTGTGCATACCATTATGGCTTAGGCTAAAATAAGCTCACATCTGGCTTTGCTGAATAGGATATGAAACATGTAAGACACTCTTGGATTTCAATGGAGAGGCCAAAGATGAAACAGGAGAAACCAAAGGCTGGGAAAACAGTGAGGTTCAGAGTAGCATCTGCCAACAGCGGCCGTGTCTTAGCAGAGGTGTTCAAGGATGAAAAGGCCTGGGTCTCTGGGTCTGTGGCGGGCTCAGTGGACTCAGAATCCACCAGCAGCAGTAGCCGGGATGCTGCTGAGCCACTGGTCAGCTCTGTTTCTCCCAGTGAAGCCAACAGCCATCTGAATGGTCTGACAGTGGGAGCTGCTGCGGATGAGAATGGCTGCGAACATGATGACCTGCTTCTTTATGCCAGTGCCAAGAGAGAGCTGCTTTTCAGCAACAAGCGGATCAATATCTGCAGTAAGAATGGGACGATAAGAGGAGTGAGGAACAAAGTGAGCGCGGGTCAAGTGCTTTTCAACAACCTCTCCAACGTGTATACAGTAAGTAACTCTGGCTTTGGAAGAGCAGGACTTAGGTTTATTTGCAAGATGATTTTGCTGGGTTTTTTTTTGTTTGTTTTGAAGGCAATTGCATCATATCCAATATGTCTCTGAATTCAGAATCCCTGAGCTATAGATTATTCATCCCCCTCTCTTTAAGGGAAGCCTCCGTCATCAGAAAAGGAGACCTTGGGAAAAGGATTAAACACAACACAAGAAAGAAAACAGGCATATGGCTGAAGACCGATGCCATCGGGACGCTTCATGTTCAAGTAATTAAGGATTTGTCCTCCAAACGCCATTGTCTTACCTGCAAATTTGGTTGGATTTTAATAATTCATACTCTTAACATCTGTACAATGGTTCAATTCAGTTGCTAATTATCCACTTTCACCACTTTGACTTTTTTGTGTAAAATGTGAAATGCCATTATATGCAATGTGGAACAGAGAAATGATGCTGTGGTTAGTGATTTAGGAGGAATTGTTTCAAACCACTTTGTAGTATTCACTGGAAAAAACACACATGCCGTCAGCCTATAATGACATGATGATCTGAGATTTTAAATAGATTTTCTGATTTTTTTGTATTTTTTATAAACTTGTAAAAACTGACCATAAATGTTATATGACATCGACACTTGTTGAAGTATCTCTTGAATGTGAGCACATTTGAAATGTTTTTTTGTATTTTTAATGATACCTAATTAATAATGTGTCCATGCATTATGTGAGTAGTGTTTGATTTAGCTGTCACCTACTTCATTTAACCGTTTGGCTGTTATTGAAACAGTTATTCCCAGATATTAATTTTATTAAATGCAGTCATTTCTGAAAACAATGTATCATTACGTACAGTAGTTGTCTCTTCAACAGCAGTGGATTAATGGAAGTAATGCAAAATGATAATAAACGAGTGTAATTTTTATCTCTCATTTTACTGACAGTTCCAAAAGACATTGATTCATACAGTTGGTAAAATGATTTCAGATGAAGCACATGAAAGGGGATGCAAACTGCATGAGGAAAGAACATCTCTCTTTTGGAGCAAATCAGCATGTTTCTTTAATTATCTGCTGAAAAAGCAGATATTGGTTTCACCATCCCATGTCTGCATCCGTGCTGTCAGCACTGTTGGCTTTGCCGTCCATGTCCACATACAGTACCTGCTGAGTCAGTGCAATAGTGTGAAGGTGTGATTTGCTTAAACTGGCCTTGGTTATCGACCACTTAAATACCTCCAAGTTTTGTGACACACAATGTGACAGCTTGCAACAAGAAAAGACTCAACAAATTACTCAACAACCTCTAGTTAATAAGACAAGTGCACCAAATATTCACTGAGTCAATAAAGCCAGGTTTACAAGGATAATTAAAGATGGTTATTAATACAAGTAAAACAACTTGTATAGCGCACATTACATCTCCTTTAACAGTGCTAAAGCTATAAAAAAAAAGTAGCAAATCTAACTAAATCATATTTTAAAGTAGGCCTGTAGCTCAGTAATGTTTTTAAAATACATTTTAATTGTTTTTATAACATTCTACTGAACTGAACAGCTTTATACCAATTAATTCAGTAATATTAGATTTAAGTGACATGTATACCACCATTCAAAGGTTTGGACACACCTTCTTTACCAGTGTTTTTGTTTGTTTTTATTGTTTTCAACATTGTGCAAATACTGAAGACATCCAAAGAACACACATTCAATTATGCAATGAACAAAGAATTTGACATAAGTGTTTGATGGTTTTGGTGACAGCACACAAAGACTTATTCAAAGTTCTTTTTCATTGACTGACCCTCATTTCGTAAAAATAATGATTGACTGTGTTTCTTGTTATAATGTAGATTTGTACGGTAGTTGTAGTAGCTCTAATTGGGCCATTATCTTTATTCCCACCCTTCCTCTGTACATGACAGCTGATGGCCTAAAGCACATTAAGAAGGAAAAAAAATGGAACACATTCACGAAGTAACAAGGCACACCTGTGGGCTGAGAGCGGCTCAGGTGACTAGATCGTGAATCTGATGAGAGAATGCCATTAGTGTGCAAACACTGACATTTATTTAAATTTCTGCATAATCCCATACGTGCTCTTTCACAGTTTGACTGCCTTCAGTATTGATGTATGATGCTGAAATTAATGAAAATATTTTTAAAAACACTGAAGGAGATGTACAGTATGTAACAGTTCACATGAAAATATAAGCAGTTAAAAATACCTGCTTATAATGGCACTGTTAAAGGTGCCACTCAGCTGTCTAGTTTTACAGACATGGATTTATCAGAGCGCAAGCTGTGGCGTTTAAGGTGGACTTTCCCTTTAAATGCTGGGTTGTTTTTCCTGGCTCGTCTCACCTGCCTGATCAGCACCATGGACAGAGCCGTGACTCCTCCGTCTGGAATCAGCCCGCGGCGGGTCGCTTGGTGTGTGATGAGGAGCAGATAGTCCGTCCAGTGTGCTCATGATCCAGACCAATGTGCTCATGTTACTGCGGCACTGACACATGAACCGTACAGGGCAGGATGCGGGTTTTCCGATAGACACACCTCCGCCTTTTTACATTTTTTCAGCCGCCGCAAACACCCCCCCACCCCCGCCCCCTATTCTGGGCTTCAACCTGCCTCCTTCGACTGGTCCGGGGTTTTTCTACGGGTGGAGAGCCTCTAAATGAAAACAGATGCTACTCACAGCTCTCAAGTAGCTCGGGTTGATTGGCAGCGCCGCGGAGCAAAGGTGGTGAAATCTGTTCCTCTTGCCACTCCACGCCCTGTCATCATTATTATCAACAGCTGCTCAGCATCATGTCCCCCCCAGCGTCTGCTGCGACGGCGAGTGAAAGCAGTGCGACCACAGTGTTCGAGGAGGACACCAGAGAAGAGGTATTATGTTTATTCGCATCACTTTGCGGAACGAAAAGCCTTCATGTCGACGTGTGTGTTATTTGTCGCTGCAGAGCTTTAATGGATCCATGTGTGTAGGCTGTAAAACACTGCAGGTGAATTATTCACTGACAGGAAAATATGATTAGTTACAGTCTGACATAGAGCATCATTTACAACCTTATACCGTGTATGAATAATTTCAGAATATAATGACAGCGCACTGTGCCCCAGTATCTTTACCTGCTTCATGGGATTTGCTCTTTTGTAACCATAGCTGCTTTTCAGTCAGACTAACCTCCAGCACAAAATTTGTCATAAGTATTATTTAAGAGCTTTAAATTGCATGAATTTTCCACAGAGCTGAAAGAAAATGTTGTACATCACTGGATGTATTGTCCAGATAATTATTGTACAGGAGGCATTATTGTGATGGTTGCTATTTTTGGCCAATGATTTGACATTTTCTGCTTTTTAAGATGTTGTAGTTCACAATGACCTGAGAGAAAATGCATTTTAAGTAGGCAATAAAACTGAAAACTGTTCTAAACTGTGCAAAACTGTTTTTGCTTTGACCCAACAGCAAAGACCCCTGAAGCAATCTCTGAGCAAGTCACTCTGCAGGGAGAGTTTTTGGAAATGCCTCCTCCTGTCAATTCTCATGTACGGCTGCATGGGAGCGATGGTTTGGTGTCATGTCACCAAAGTGACTCGCCTCACCTTCGACAGTGCCTTCAAAGGGAAATCCATGATGTACCATGACAGCCCATGCTCTGACGGGTATATCTACATCCCTCTTGCGCTGCTGGGCATGCTCTATCTAGTGTATCTGGTGGAGTGCTGGCACTGTCATGTGAAGAATGAGCTGCAGCACAAAGTGGATGTAGAAGGTATTTATGAACGTATCCAGAGGATGCAGCAAGCTAAACCCTGCATCTGGTGGAAGGCTATCAGCTACCACTATGTCCGTCGAACTCGACAAGTCACGCGCTATCGCAATGGAGATGCTTACACCAGCACCCAGGTTTATCATGAGCGTGTTAACACACATGTGGCAGAGGCTGAGTTTGACTACAGCCACTGTGGTGTTAAAGATGTTTCGAAACAGCTGGTTGGTTTGGAGAAGTCTGCTCTAACAAAGATGCGTTTTACCAAGTGCTTCAGTTTTGCCAATGTCGAGTCAGAGAATTCCTACCTTACACAACGAGCCAGGTTTTTCACAGACAATGAAGGCCTTGATGACTACATGGAAGCCAGGGAGGGTATGCATCTAAAAAACATTGACCTGAAGGAGTATGTGATGGTGCTTGCAGACCCAGAGCATCATCCCTGGTATCTGTCCCATTATGTCTTCTGGTTTGCCTCATTCCTCACATTCTCCTGGCCTCTTAGAGTCTTCACAGAGTATCGTACAGCATACGTCCACTACCGTGTTGAGAAGCTCTTTGGTCATGATTACATCCCTGTAACCCCATGTGATGATCGACCATACTGGCGCCGTATCCCTCGTGTTAACACCATTGACAGTACTGAACTGGAGTGGCATATCAGGTCTAATCAGCAGCTGGTGCCCAGTTATTCTGAGGCTGGCCTAATGGACCTGGCCCAGTGCCCTTCTAGTTTTAGTGGGATTCGTCAGAATTGTGAGCGCTGCCACAGAGCCATCAGCTGCTCCTCTGTGTTCTCCAGGAGCGCCCTCAGCATCTGTACTGGTGCCAGCTCCCGCATTCCTTTCAGCGGCAGTCGTTTCTCCTTGGCACGCCGCTATGGCTCCCAGCGCAGCTGCTTCTGGAGGAGTGGCAGCTTGGATGACCAGGAGAGTCCCAGTGAGAACACCCGGTGTCTGTCAGAGCGCCTCACCACAGATGATGAGGAACCTCCAGACTACGAGGATGCACTTTGCTACCCAGTGCTCATTGTCCACTGCAGCGAGAACTGCCACAGCCACAGGTCATTCCACAGAAACGGTTCCTGTGTGGAAACATCCCTATGACTATGCAGTCACTGAAAACACACAGTGACAAATCACTGGCATACAATACTTTAAACACAGGAAACGGTGTAAAAACAAGGCACATATATGTCTGTGTGAAATGAATGCCTAAATCCTGAATGTGTGAGGCACCAAAGCAATATTCAGGGGTAGATGACAAAATGTAAATGATATGTGAATCTATTACCATCACTTGGATACAATACAGCTGTGTGGCTTCCACTGACAACCTGACAGACTGTTACACTGTCATAGTTGCCATAGTTACTTTAAAGATCTGACATGTATAGTAAATATAACAGTGAGTCTGATGCTGCAGTTACCTCATAAGACCTCTTCAGAAGCCACGGACCAACCACACAGGTTTAAAATGTCGCATTTCATTTGAAGTAAAATCTCTGTAAACTGAGCACTCAGACCGAAGGTTGGATGTAGCAATGATGACTTTGTTACTGTTGGGAAAGAGTTTGAATCTACTCTTCACTACAGCAATAACTGTGAAAAACAAGTTTCTCAAGTAAAACAATATCATTTTAAACATGTGCTTATGCATATATGTAAAAAGACATGATGTATCGCCTCACTCACTATTCTACCATTCATGAAAAAACAAACCTGTGATGGAGTGCTGTAATTTACTTTTCTGGTGGATCTGTTTCTTCTCACCTTGCCCCATCTACAGCAGTTAGTGACTTTCTACATTTCCCAGAATGCCTTCTGACACTCGCAGACACTGACATTACATTTGGTTTTGCGCCTTTGGTCACATGATGACAACAATAAGAGTGGTTCTGTACTGTGGCGGCATTGCATTCTGGTCTATTGAGGTGACTGATGAATGATGGGAATGGTTTAATAGCTCTGCTTTTTCTAAGATGTTTTTCTCCGTGTTTGACTGTTGACTGTTGGTGCTAAATGGCAGCTTGACAGAAAAACATCCTTTTTTCTGGACTTTGAGGGACTGAATCTGGCACGTAAACCTAATGTTTACACTTGGTGTTTTTACATTGCACATACATTTTCTCATTTGGAGTTGGTGAAAATATCAGTGTGGTACCACTTATGGACTCTATAAGGAAACAAGAAACACCAGAATGAAGGATCTTAGGTTTGATTCTTGTCTTAGTGACTAGAAATCTGCTGCCTTCAATAACTAAAACACATTATTTCTGACTGGATTATATTTTAACATTTTATCTTCAATTTGATTTCTTGCTACCTACTGCCACAACAAATTCTGTAACTGTGGTACAAAATGTCATTACATCTTGTGGTCAAAAAGGACACGTTTACATTCAAACTCCAACGCATTTGAATGAGTGGATGTCATATTAAACTAATATAGTGTCAAGCAGCCAACCTTGGTGTGCAAAAAGATGATAAAATAGTGGAATTTGCATGATTTCTTGTTAATAAAATGTGTAAAACCCATTAAGAATTGAAACCACCAGCACATAGGAAAAAGTGTATATCCATTATGTGTCTATAATATGAGTATGATGCTCCATTTTGAACTGGTTGTCTGGTGTTTAAGGGATGGAGCACAGCACCCACTGACATGCTGCCATGTTTCCTATGGAGAGTTTGTATGTTGACGTTTGAGGAGACTTGACAGGGAGCATATGCAAGGATGTAAATGCATTCATGTTTACACACGGAAATCGTACAGACTTTATAAAACAGTCTTTTTTATGATGTTACACAGGTCCATATTACATCCATTCAACACCTCGTCCTTCTGATTGTTTTCAATTATGTAGTGACACCGGTATTATGCACTTGAGGTGAGACTAGACATTATGAATTGTAGTGAAGCTGAATGTTGATGTAAATTCCATTAAAGTAATAATGTACTCACACTGATAAAATGACAAATACACTGCAAGTCAACAGTCTGGACAGACATTCAGTAATTTTTAAGATTTATTTTTGGGCTTTTTTTAGCCATTGTTTGACGGTTGGAGGGAGGGGGAGAGAGAGAGAGAGAGAGGAAATGAGGGAGAAGAGCATGGGGAGTGACATGAAGCAAAAGGCTGGGTTTGAACCCTGACCACTGCAGTTAGGCCTGGGTCAACTGAGCTACTGAGGCATGCTGTTCTGCTTTTTTTTTAAAAATTACTTTCAACATTTCAACATACTGAAGAAATCCAAACTATGAAAGAGCATGTATGGAATTATATGGTAAATAAAAATGCAAAACAACCCATACTGTGCTGTATATTTTAGACTGTACCAAGCAGTCACATTTAGCTTTGATGGCAGCTGTGCACATTCATTCTATTCTCTCATCAGATTCACGAGGTCATGTGGAATGGCTTTCAACTCACAGGTGTGACTTGCCAGGTGTTACTTTGTCGTTTCTTGTCTTAAGGTTCTTTAGACCATCAGTTGTTAGTGCCACTACAACTACTGTACAAATCTAAATTGTGGCAAAAAACACTTAAGTAAAGATAGCCCATTATTACTTTAAGAAACAAAGCTCACTTGCTCCAGAAAATCTCAGGATCTTTGATTTTGTCCCCTAGTGCAGTCACCAAACCCATCAAAAGCTGTGTGATGTACTGTAAATTGTTTTTATCCTGGGCTGGTAGATGTAATAAACGTCTCCTCTGCAGCAGAAGTAGCTCTTGGTCTTTCTTTCCTGGGACAGTCCTCATGCGAGTCATAGTGTTTGATGGTTTTGGTGACTGCACTTGAGGACACATTCAAAGTTCTTGAGATGTTTCGAATTGATTGACCTTCATTTCTTAAAGCAACCGAGTGTTTCTTGCCATAATATGGATTTGACTTTGGTCAAGGCAGATGGCCGCCTACCCTAAGCCACTAGTTTTGCTGGAGGTTTTTCTCTTCTTTTAAAGGAAGTTGCCCCCCCCCCCCACGTCACCCTTGTCTTGCTCTCGGTGGTTCTGTTGGGTTTACTCTCTATATCAGGGGTGCTCAACTCCAGTCCTCAAGAGCCCCTGTCCTGCCTGTTTTCCAACTGTCTCTGCCCTACCCACTGTTGATGACCTGGATCAGGTGTGCTCAGCCAATCAGAAGCTGGAAGA
>JAQQAE010015294.1:0-12099 GCA_029823295.1 Pseudamia nigra
GATTCAAGTTATTTCTGTGACCATTGTGGGTTTTTCTGTCATTAACAGAGGGGTACCAACAATTTTATCCACGCCTGGACAAATATCTCAGTATGCATATGGAAAGCAAGATGGACGGGCCCCAGAACACAGATGCACCCTATCCAAAGGGACTGAGTTGCCTATTTTTCCCACAGAGGCTCAGGTCCTTGCACTCTTATGCTGAGAGGCAGCTCCAGACAGAAGATGTAAAATGGCTGCACAGACTGGTTAAAAATGCTGGATCAGTGGTTGGAGGGAGGCTGGACTCACACAGGTGCACACAGAAGTAGGAGGATATCATGATGAACTGAGAACATCCTCTTCAGCTCATTCAGTCCCAACAGAGGAGCAGCTACACTGGACGACTGCACAACTGAACATTATAGCTCCTTCATCCCCACCACCACCACACTAAACTCAATCCAAACTGTTCAATTGTGAGCATTAGTCTTAAGCGGACATATGTTAGATTCAGTGAGGTGGAAGCAATGACAGGAAATAGTGTCTACTGCGAGACATCAATTTAAAAAAATAACTCCGAAAAATGACATATTCTACTACAAGCTAAACATTATCTACATGCAGGTAAAACATGACGGACATTCCTGCATGTGGAGAAAATATAAAACACTCATCATACCCATTACTGCAGGGTCTACGACTACAATTATTGATCAGCGTCTTAATTTTCTCAACAATCGATTACTAGACAGTAAAACAGCAGAATACTCTAAAACCAGCACCACCACAGGCACAGGGCCTAATGTGATTAATTCTGTGACTCCAGACTAGCGGACTCGATCACTAATATCAAATTACCTTTAGCTCCAGCAGACGACTTGGCAATCCACACTGTTCCCTCACTGCTTTCTTTTTTAGAGTGATAAGAAGCCAAGAAGACCTCGCGCTCATCTGTCTTGGGGTTGTTCTTCAGATGGCTGACGCCGTTTGTGGCTGGAGCGACGGGGGTGTTGAGGTTGGTGGGGTAAATGATGTACGACTCTGGGAACCAGTTAGAAGAGTCCGAGAGCTCTGGACTGGTCTTTATCAGCCTGATGGTGAAGAAGGGAAATGGTCAGTTAATGCAGCGCCCTCTGAATAATTTACTGCCACAAGCAGGACAGAAACAACAGGATGTCTACAGGTACTGCAGACTACAATTTAATGCTTTTTATGGGCTGGTAGACACACTGGAAGGTTCATACTCACTTGACCAAAGACGCCTTTCTGCAGAGTTTGTCTGCTCCTCTGTAGTAATTCACCAGCTGCACCAATCCGGGTTCATGACCTGTGGATTCCAAGTACAGACACCTAAAAATCCATTTCAGGCCGTCTGGAACTGGATGAGCAGTGAGCAGCTGCACAATCACAGCAGCTGCTTCATGCTGCGTGGGTGGATAGGGGTTCTCAAGTGGTCAGACGGGACCCAACAATTTTTATTTAAATTATTATTCATTTTTCAGACATTTTTGTTATTTTTGTGGTAATTTTGTTTCATTCTTTGGTATTTTTATTGTTGCTTATTGTCTGGATTAATTGTTTGATATAATATTCAAAGTGTCTGCAGTTCTGGACCTGGTTACTTTGTTCATTTTCTTGATTCTTTTGTTCATAAAACTGTTGACTGCCTGAATTATTTCGTCCATTTACAAAATATTGTTGTAAATACTGTAAGTTGCTTCTTGTCTTTTTACTTTTTTGTACTTTTCAAATTTTCATTTTTTTGTTCATATTGTGGATAAGTTTATTCACTTTAATTTTTGCTTTTTTTAAAAAATAATTTCTGTTTATTTTGTGGATTATTTTAATTTTTTTCATTTTTTGCTAGTAGTCTGGATGACCTTGATGTATTTTCTTGATAACAAATTTGCCTTTGTTCATTTTCTTTATTTTTCATTTGTACTGTATTCATTGCCTGGCTTGTGTTATTCAGCCTGTGAATATTTCCCCATTGTGTTGATTAGTTTATGTTCTGAATTTGAATGCACTGATGAAAACGTGAGTGTGTCATCACACTAATGCCAAATGTGGGTCAAAAGGCAGCTGACCTCCACTGTCCATGAGCATTAAATCCTTACATCACGTGACTCACCGAGACGTCCAAAAGGCAGCCTGTTCCTCTCTCCCAGCATTAAGTTGAATCTGGGATTGTCTCTTTTCAGCCTCTTCCAGTGTCCAGTTGCAAGGAGGATTTTAGAAACTTCTGCATAAACAGTGCTGTTGTCGTCCCGGGAGACAAACGTATACACGGGGGCGTTCATAATAACACAATGTTGAGTAAAGAACATGCGGTAGAAAAGGTTTAAATCAGGTCTCGTTAGTGGTGAAGCTGTGTGGCTGGCACGGCAGCAGTGTTCAGGGTTATCTCCTCTGTCCGTGCCATGGTGATGAGTCAGTCATATCCAGTCCACACGTCCCAGATTACTCACAGTGACGCTACAACTCACCAGGATAAAGCAGAACTCATTCCACAGGAGAAAACGGACAGTAATTTCATGCTGCTTCACAAACAATGTCCCCGAGGAGCCGCAGACCAGGGTGTGACTGACTGACTGCTGTCCTGTCCGGATTAATTCATATCCTGCCTGGTTTAGTAAACGGAAGACGACCGCCGTTAGTTAATAACTCGGGACGTTTCACTGGGATACCTGCTTAAAACCGAATTCTGCACGATGGACATTAACACGTCTTAATTCTATATTTAGCGAGCTAACATGCAGCCTTGTTTCCCACCGGCGGCGTGCTTTATTATCCGCAGCTCAGGCGCCGCTGTCATCCGCTGTCGACACACGGCATAAACACAAAGCGCGAGGTTATGGTTATTGTAGTTTTTATCAAAAGCGATATCTTTTCTGTAGTTTACGTTTAAAATTCCTTGTATCTATCAAAAGTTTGAATCCGAAACTGCAGTGTCGATGTACAGTGCACACGTTTTCACCTCAATAATTAAAGCATTAAATTGCACTAGGACTTTTTAACAACGTATACGTACTACATTTCCCATACCGCAAAGCGGTAACGCGAAGCTAGTAATTCATGGTCGCAGCCACAAGATGGCGCTGTATACCTCGGGAAGAACTCAGGGGTAGTTGAGTAGAATTTCAGCCATAACCTAAAATATCGATGTAAAATTCATAATCTGACAAGAAAACTCGTACAAAGGCCTTTCTCTCCCCAATAAATAATACCAAAGAGCTTTGCGTTGATGTTTCAAATAAGATATAACCAATAAACATAAAGTTACAGTGCGGATCTATTGGATATATGGAGCACTCCCTGGTCCTAAGAACTTATGGACGCGTTCCGATATTTTCACCCAACTTATTCTCTTTCTTGTTCTCTTATTTTTTTTCCAAAATTCTTCAATATAAGATAAACGTGTTGTCAAATATTATAACAAAAAAGGCTACTTGTTACTAGATTTCAACATAGTATGAATCTTGCTTAAATAGGTTATCCTTGGCTCTGAATAAATGAATTGGAACGAGACAGGAAGTCCTACTTTGCGGAAGAAGACGGTGGCGGGAAGAAACAATCACAAAACATGTACATCAGCCACTCCACGGTTTTACTTGTGATTTAAACCTACAACATAGCACGTGACACAGTATTTTAAGAAGATATCACTTCTAGTAAGTACATTCTCTCATCCTCGGCCATTTGGTCTGTCTGGAGTGTTTTTAACGAATTACCTGTTATGTTTTTGGCTGGAAATTCAGCAGTTTGAGTACAAGCCTGGCAAGTAAGAGTAGAAAAACTAATTAAACTCGTCAGAGAAAGTAAGAACACTACATTAAAATACAAAACTCTCAAGTAAACGCTCGTGTACGTAATACTAGTTTAGTTTAGTTCATTCAACATAAAAACAACATATCTATTCATATCAGAAAAATACAAAAAAAATCTTGAAGGAAAATGAGTAAAAGGAAGAAAACTTATATTTTCCCTCTCTCACAACTGTACTTTACAATATAACAAATTGAAGCTATCACAGCCTTTGTTCATTTCAACGTCAATACAAAATAAATGCAACTACATTTCCGTTAACACACAGTGCTTTACATAATCTCTTCGTTTGCATATTTCTTCAAAATTAATTGTTCATAAAGTTTTTTAAAATGATGCAGGGTTGTGCTACCTTTTATCTCATTGTCCAACTAATTCCACAATTTCATTATGCAGAAAATTACTGGCTGTTATGTTTTTGGTTCATTTTACAGCTGCATTAATGTGTGTATTACATTTTTACACTGTAGATATGAAGGTGGGCCCATTAAACAAAAAATATAGCCTTTGGTATTGAATCTACAGCACTATATTATAGTTGATAAAACAGTATTCATCACTGTATTGCCATCACATACCTGTAAAGATAGACCTTTGAATAATAAAGCCAATAAGCAGGCCTGCTTTCAGCTTGGAGTTGATGTCTTTGCCAGTGAATCCAAGAAGATTTTAAAGAGTTTCTTTGCCTTAAAAATAGAATTTTCTCAACTGTCAAGGAAACAGTCCTTCGGGTCATCAAAAACATTCAGATTCAATACATCTTAGGTGTTATTTTCATTGGACAGGATGAAAATTTTTAAACTGAAAAGTAACTAAAGCTGTCAGACAAAAAGTGGTGTGGTAAAATGTATATTTGTCTCAGAGATGTAGAGGAGTATGTATTAGTTTAATGTTGCATTGAGATACCCCGGTGAAGTACAGTTATTATGCATCATCTCTGCTACTTTGCTTGTAAAACAATTGTACTGTCTGTTATGTGACTTTTAAGGTGTTAAGTCAAATCAGAGACAGTAACCGTATCTCTGCTTAAGTCAATGATATTATAAATTACATGACAAACTGGAAGGCCACTTGAACAACACAGATCTGAGCCAAGTCCAATATTCCACTCTTCCTCTTGTTCCACAAAATTATTAAACCACAAACAAACTGCAGATTATGACCAGCGGTAATTTCCTCAATTTTGGTACATAGTTTAATTGACTGTTACAGCCATCTCTAAGGTCTTCTAATTTTTTTCAGTTTGTCTGTTGGCGCAGATGCTTAGATTAAAAAAAATGTTTTAGTGCTGCACACTTACCGTAATCAAATTGTAATCACAATTGTATTCAGATTTAAGATAGACAGTTTTTGCATATTCTTTGTTAGACAAAGAGAAAGAAATCAATTAACAGAAAGGTATGGAATAGGAGAAAATGACTGAAGATTTTTTTTTAAATCATGTTATACATTTAAAACCTGCTAAAGGCATTTCGGATATTATTTGGAATGATGAGTATTGGTCTCCTTGTGTTTTTGCGGACTGAAATCAAAATTTAAAATCACAGCAGTCTTCATAAGAATCACAATGTGATTTTTTTTTTTTTTTTTTTTTTTTTTCACCAACTTGTGCAGCCCTAATTGTTATCATTAATATAACACAAAGATATGTAACTTAATGTGTGTGGGCTGGGGTGATGTATGCATATGTTGCTGCTGCAGCCATGTACAGTATTATTGATGATGTTTGTCCCTTTAGGATGACACACTGTTTGCTCACTATAAGAAGGTTATGGGTTTGAACCTGATAGCCGCTGAGTCATCTCGACATTTAGTTTGCATGTTCTTGCCAGGTCGAGGTCCTTTGGGCGCTGCAGTGGAAAAAACATACAGGTTGATTGGTAACTCTAAAGTTTGGGCACCTTCTCCTTCAAAGGATTTGTTTTTATCATTTTCAACATTATACATTAATACTGAAGACATCCACACTGTGAAAGAACACACATGACGTTATGCAGTCAACAAATAAGTGTTAAGCAACCCAGAGCACGATTTGTATTTTAGATTGTAGAAGGGTGTGTACAGAGTCTGTAGACCTATTAGTGCTACTTCAAATGCTGTACAAATTCATATTATGACAAGAGACAGATAAAGTAAAGAGTAAAGACAGTCCATCATTATGTTAAGAAATGAAGGTCAGTCAGTCTGAAAAACCTCATGAGCTTTGAATGTGTCCTCAAGTGATGGTCTGAAACCAAGAGCTACTTCTGCTGCAGAGAAAGAGAAGTTATGAGAAGTACAGTAAGAGCCTCAGAAACTAGCGATGGTCCTCCATGGCATTTGATGGTTTTGGTGACTGCACTTGGGGACACGATCAAAGTTCTTGGGTTGTTTCTCTTTACTTAAAGGTACTGTCTATGATGTTTGCAAACTAGCTAGTAGCCAGCCTTTGTAGTGGTCCACTATATTTGTCTGGACAGGTGACCTGTCACTCAACACAGCCACATAACTTCATAGGTGGATGAGCATATGCACTCACTTGCAGAGTTGAAAACAGCTACTACTACGATCGTAGCCTTAATATGTGAAGCTTATCTAACCACAGGATGGCAGAGGAGAGACACTCTACATTTCAGATTTTTTCAACATTTGGTAAAGGTAAGAAAAGAACAGACATACTAGCTTGACAACTGTGAGGTTGTAAGCCATGTTGATTGACAGGTTGTCTGTTCAGTCATTTATATTCGCCTACCATGAAGTTATTTTAAAAAATATCACTACTAGAACATGGCATACTACTGAATGATCGGCTACTAGCTGGTTTGCCAACATCATAGACAGCTTCTTTGAGTATTTCTTGCCATAATATGGATTTTTACAGTAGATGCAGTAGCACTAATAGGAATATTGGATCTATACCCACCCTTCTGCTGCACAAGACAACTGATGGTCTAAAGCACATTAAGAAGGCCAGAAATGGCACAAATTAGCTCTTGACACCTGTGAACTTCAAAACTCTTCAGGTGACTGGGTAAGTGTGCAGGCATGTAAGGAGTCATCAAAACTAAATAAGGCTACTTTGGACAAGCTAAAATATAAAACATGATTTGGATTGTTTAAAACGTTTTGGATATCTTCACTATTAATGGACAATGTTGAAGATAATACAAACAAGGAAGCACATTGAAGGTGTATCCAAACCTTTGACTGGTTGTGTAGGTGCTAATGCAGCATGTGGGTCAATGTTTGTCTGTCTCTGTGTCAGCCCAGCAATTAACTGCAGTTTGCTGTGGGTTAACCCCCCCACCACCACCACCACCTAATGCCCAGTGGGATCACTCTACACCACCCTGTAAGGATCAGCTGGTATAAATAACGGATGGTTGGAAATAATGTATAGAGATGCAACTTTCTGTGTTTGGGTCAGAGGTGCTGTGTGCCTCTGCTGTTGCTGAGCTGAGGTCATGCATTTTTAAGAATCTTTGTCCCTTCTCTTTCATCAGGCTGGAGCAGGCCAGGCATGAGTGGCGCACACCTGGACGAATGGCAGAGGAGGTCCTTTGACATTTCATCTGGCGACTGCACACCTGAACAGACGGCAGATGCCTACCAGGCCCACATCCTCTCTATTCAATATGCATGGGCAAACTCCCAGCTCTCTGAGGCCGGCATGGCCAGCCTGCTCCGGACTTACTCAGAGCGCTATGCTGCTGTGGTGGACTCAGACGACCCACGCAAAGGGCTCAACAACTATGCAGAGAGTGCACTGCATCTGGCCCGTAGTCAGAGGAACTACAGCGAGAAATGGGAGTCGTCACTAACCATGGAGAGCATACTGGAGTTACCGTGCGTGCAGAAGTTAATTCAGTTGGGGTCAGGGGGAGGAGGCTCCCAAGTGGCACCAGCAGATGTAAACATAACTGTTGGACAAGAGGACAGAGGCAGCGCCATGGCTTTTCCCTTTACTGGTGTCAGAGTAGAGACACCGCTATTCAAATCTGTGGGGCCTCAAACACAGATTAATGGCAGTTGCAGTATTCCTACAACAACTGCAGCTAATCCTAACTCCTCCCGGCCTCCAGCCCGAACACAGGCTGTGTTTATGTATCCCTCTCCAGCTCCTCCACAGGGAAACCCCAGCCCTACATTTGCCACACAAAACAATCAATCCACTTTTTTCCCCAGTTCCAACCCGACTAAACGGAAAAACCTCCACACCCCAGAAGGAGGAGAAGCTGTTCAAGGGCCGCAAGGAGGTCAGACAAACACTGCCCGTAGACCTGGAGGTAACTTTAAAACTGCCCGTGAGCAGCTCATTGTTGATCAGCAGAAAAAACATTCCCATCAGAAAGGTCAGACCTCAGGGATGGCAGCAACCATGAAGAAATCCCTCGGTGCCAACAGGCCTCGGGGGGCATTTTCTAAATTTGTCTCACCTATGCCAAGGCAGGAGGAGGAACAAAGTGGGCCGAGTTCAAATCAGGAATCTCAGATTATGGATGAGCGCCTAAAGAACTTTGAGCCAAAGATAGTGGAGTTGATCATGAGTGAGATCATGGACCATGGACCTCCCGTGGCCTGGGATGACATCGCAGGCCTGGAGTTTGCCAAGACCACAATAAAGGAGATTGTGGTGTGGCCTATGCTGCGACCTGACATCTTCACAGGCCTTCGTGGTCCTCCCAAAGGCATCTTGTTGTTTGGACCTCCTGGTACTGGAAAAACTCTGATTGGAAAATGCATCGCTTGCCAGTCAGGTGCCACCTTTTTCAGCATCAGTGCATCATCACTCACATCTAAGTGGGTGGGTGAGGGAGAAAAAATGGTGCGGGCCTTGTTTGCCATCGCCCGCTGCCATCAGCCGGCTGTGATCTTTATTGATGAAATTGACTCGCTGTTATCTCAGAGGACGGACGGTGAGCACGACTCCTCACGCAGGATCAAGACAGAGTTCTTGGTTCAACTTGACGGGGCGGCCACAGCTGCTGAGGACCGCATCCTGGTGGTGGGGGCCACTAATCGACCTCAAGAGATTGATGAGGCAGCACGTCGACGCTTGGCAAAGAGGCTGTACATCCCCCTGCCTGGCGGAGCCGCCCGATGCCAAATTGTGACAAACCTCATGTCCCGAGAGAAGAACCAGCTGATGGAAAAGGAGCTGGAGAGAGTGGTGACAGCAACAGAGGGTTTTTCAGGGGCGGACATGACTCAGCTGTGTCGAGAGGCAGCTCTGGGTCCAATCCGCAGCATCCAGCTCAGCGATATTGCTACCATCTCTGCAGATCAGGTGAGACCCATCCTCTACATCGACTTCCTGGAGGCCCTGAAGACGGTTCGGCCCAGCGTCTCACAGAAAGATCTGGAGCTGTACGAAGAATGGAACAAGACTTTCGGATGTGGACGCTAAACTCTACCCCTTCTACCTCCAGACAGTTTGACCTCTGTGAAACTCTTTACAACATTTACTCCAGGCATTTGTATTAAATAATGTTTTTTCAGTTGTTGTTGATGTGATTTTGTTGTCAAGTGTGATGTTTACTGGTTATTTTAGAACAAGATTTATTTGGAAACTCTGTTCTTATTTAACTAAATGCATTACATGAATGTAAATGCACACACACCAATGCAAAAAGAAATGTAAACATTATTTTTGTCCATCTCTGATTTGCAGCCTGCATAGTTATCTTTATTCCAACATGTTGTAGTTGAGTCACTCTGCAAATGCAAATGTTTATATTGTTCCCTCCAGTTAAAGTTTATATTATAATTTCCAGTTTTAGACCACTTTGAGCTGACCTGAATTTTTTTTTTTTTTTTTTTTTTTTACATTTGACTTGAGGTAGGACTTAAATGAGTGTTTCTGCTTTTGCCACCGCATTTTCTAAATTCTGCTGTTGTGATTCAAATTAAATCTCGTTTGATACATCTCATCTCTACTGTGTGTTTTCTTTTGCAGAAGCAAGAACGTTCAGTAGGTTAATGCTAATTTTTTAAACTTGAGCTCGTCCTGTTTTTCTTTTTTTGTTTGACTTCTCTGCTAGTTTGTTCATTTAATTTTTATTTCATTAATTTTTGGTTACTCTCAATTATTTTGTTCATTTTTAAAATGTCTTTATTCCTCTTTAAATTTCTTGACTGTTTTGTTCATGTTGCTTATTTTGTTCTTTGTCCTTCGTTCCTTTATGTTCTTCAGTTTTAGAATGATTTTCTTTTCTTCATTATCTTAATTGTTTTGTTCAGTTGGTTGCATGTTTTGTTTATTTATTTTACTCTTGTTTATTCAGTTCATTTTTCCTGGTTTCTTCAGTTATTTTATTCAACTTTTTTAATGATTCTGTTACCTTTTTTCATCATCCTCATTATTATGTTTATTTATTTAGTTTATCTTTATTGATTTTGTTGTTTATTTTGTTACATTTTCATTTTGTGAGTATTTTATTGCCTGTGTTTGTTCATTTCACTTAGTTATTTTCTTTTGATTATTGATTTTCTGATTTTTTTTTTCATTTTTACTTACCGTAATTTGGTCATTTTCTTGATTATTTTGTTCATGTTGTTGCTCATCACATTCGTTTTTCTGCTGTCTTGATTAATTTATCCATTCTTTATTTTCTGTGTACATTATTGAGTGTTTTCCATCGTCGCAATTATTTTCTGTGTTACTATTTCCTTTATTTTTGTTGATTTTCCAATCAGTTTGAATTTTTTCACTGATGTTCCTTTTCTGGATTATTTTGTTGCTTGTTTTGTTGAATTTTTTTCAATCTTCTCAGTCATTTTATTAATTTATGCTGATTTTCTTCATCATTTTGTCACTTATATTGTCCATTTTTTACTCTTGGCTTAAAAGAAAGAAATATATGAAATGTTATGTTAAAAATGAATAAACAGAAGAACTATAATGCCAGTTAACAGTGAATCCCAGGGAGGGTCCATACTTCACTTTTCTTTCTTGAACTGAAATAATGTATTATTGCCTCCTTTATTTGAATCTCCAGAGGGCAGTGTGATGTGTCGTTTCCCCTTCTCTCCCGTCCTGAACTGTTCCTGAGGCTGGATGTGCTAATCGTGTCACGGAAATTGGGCAACATTCAGAGGATCCTGGGTCTTGTGATAAACTCCGATCTTCACTTTAGCGCCGGCTCCTTTTTGTCAGTGATTAAGACACGAGTGGACTCAACAGGAAAATCTGTTTCTTCATCCACTTCAGTATTTCCCAAACTTTTTAACTCAACACCCAAAGAGGAAATGTGGCATCTCTCTGGGACCCAAACTATTAGTTAATGCAGTCACTGGCCACTTTATTAGGTACACCTAGCTAGCACTGGGTAGGACCTGCTAGCTAAAGTAAGATGGAACACTATGGTCCTGAAGGGATGGACATGGTCAGAGGCTGTGACATTTAAGCAAAGGGCAACAAAATTTTTTTTAAAAATGACCAAAATCATCCATCCATTTTCTTCTGCTTATGCAGGTCAGGGTGGTGGGGGCAGCAGCCTAAGCAGAGAGGCCCAGACTTCCCTCTCCCCAGCTGGCTCCTCTGGGGGGTACCCCAGGGCCAGCCAAGAGACACAGTTCTTCCAATGTGTCCTGGGTCTGCCCCATGGCCTCCTCCCAGTTGGAGCTAGCTTTGGCAACCAGAGATTGGACTCCCCAGGCCCCCGCCTTTGGCTGCCACCCAAACCACACAGCACCAGACCCCTATGATGCTTCCTACAGGTGGTGGGCCCACAGGAAATTCTTCATTTTAAGGGTCTTCTGAATTGTTCTTAGTCTGACCTGTCACTTAGGACCAATTTGCCTTGTGAGATCCTACGAGAGGCATATTGCCCCCGACAACATAGCTCCTAGGATCACTCAGGCACACAAACCCCTCCACCACAGTGAGGTGGTGATTTAAGGAGGGAATGAACAGAAATGTTATCCATAAAATAAAGGACACCAAAAATGAACAAAATAACAGCAAACTGAACAAAATACAGTAATTAAGAAAAAAGAAATGTGAAGGAAAAAAGACTAAATGATCAAGATAAAATATCAACATGATAACAAAATACAGTACCGGTAATCAAGAACTGACAAAAAAGCAACAGTCTGTTTTCCAATTTTATTTGTTTTCTTGATTTTTTTTTTGTTCATTTCAGTTTTGTTCCGTTTTGCTCTTTTTCATGATAATGTTTTTATTTGGTTATTTTGTTCGTCTTCATGACCTTGTTTATTTTGTAGCTTCTTTCATTCAGTTTTTCAATCAATCAATCAATCAAACTTTATTTATATAGCACCAATCATAATCTCTAGATTATTTCTAGGCGC
>JAQQAE010015295.1:0-12099 GCA_029823295.1 Pseudamia nigra
AGGATAGGGTGAGATGGAGGCAGATGATTCGCTGTGGCGACCCCTGAAGGGAACAGCCCAAAGGAAAAGAAGAAGTGCATTATTCTGCTCATCTTTTCTTCAGTTTATTAATTATTTTCTTCATTTTCGCTTTTATATTTAGTTGATTTACAGATCAGAAATTTGTAGTAGTGACAGAATGATACAGAATGAAGCATCTCAGAAATGTACAGCTTCCTCCTTACTTGTGTTTGAGAACAAACTTGACGTTCTTGTAGGCGAAGGCCACCAGGTAGGTACTGATCAGAGTCATCACAGCATATAGAACTGCAGACTGGACCAGGTCCATGTGCCAAATCCTCCAGAACAACCCTACCAACAAGGAGACAGACATACTATTGACACTGCCAAAAACGTACCAAATGAGTAGTCCAGGATGATGATTAAAAGTGTGGTGAGAAGCATTCAGTAACATCTAGTGGAGAAGTTGCAAACTGAAAAAACCCTCAATACCCACAACCTCCCCTTTGTCTAAACAGGTTTAGACAAAGCCCCCCTCCCCCCATCCCTCTGTAGATATAAGTGACTTACATCGAAGGTAAACAAAAAAGAACCCAAAATTATTCTTATTGTCAGGTTGATATACAGTACAATAATAAAAACGTAACTGCACATTATCATTTCTGCAACTAGATCCTGTAAATCCTACACACTCCAGCTTTAAAAAGCTATATTTACAACAATTACACGAGCTGTGAAGTGAAAATGGACGTTACACTTTGACTTTCAAGGTTTTTCAAAAACTCTGCGATTACTGAACATTGCCATAACCTGTACATTTGACACTACACGTGACACGATGGACAAGCTGATGTAAATGACCACTTATTACTGCTTATGTCCTACTTTGAGACCTCCCTACGCTGTTTTTGAAACATAACGCGCATTTTCCTTTCGTCCATTTAGCATTTTATTCATTCAGTGTATCAGTTAGCAGGTTAGCTGCTAGCAGTACTCACAGATAGGAATGGCAGAGACGATGAGTGCATTTCCGTAAAACAGTGCGGTGGACTTTGCCGACAGGTTTCTGCTAAAGTCCTGGAGGAGCAGGTCTTCTTCTGACTGCTGTTTGTTGCCGCCTTTGGGTGCCATGTCTGCGGATTACCCGGCCTGTGTGCTGCTCTGCTCTGGAAACAGAGGACTGACACGTCGGAGGATGAGGAGAAGGGACGCGTCAGCACAAACCCGGAAACACTGCGCCTCTTCCTCGAGTGCACGGACAGAAAGAGAAGAGACGCCGCCGCTCCCTGCCTCCCCCTACAGGCAGGGAGAGGCATTGCTTACAGGGTCAGTTCTCTCTTATCTATCTATCTATCTATCTATCTATCTATCTATCTATCTATCTATCTATCTATCTATCTATCTAGCCAGCCAGCCAGCCAGTATTATGTTTCAGCATGTAAAAAATGTGTTTTGGTTATTAAGGTAAAAGTACAAAAGACCAAGCACTAAAAACAAATAAAGCAACAATGCACAACACTGAATACACGACCAGAAATAGCAGTGTTGTGTGCAATCAGATCATTCAGGAAAATATCTGTAACGTCAAAGCAAAGACACCAAGGTTCATTTTTACCATTTGCTGTGCATGGAAAGACAGAATGGTTGCTTCTATCTCTTATTTTCATTTCAATTCAATTTTATTTGTATAGCGCCAATCATAATCAACAATGATCTCTAGGCGTTTCACAATACAAGGCAGAGACCTCAAGACTACACAGTTCATGCAACAGAACCACCAATTGCAAGACACATTGTTATACGTATATTTGCCCATTTCCAATTCCAAGCATAGGATTTTTTCAGTTCCAGATAATACATACCACTGCTTCTGTAGCAACATTTATGTAAACAGTGTTATGCATATTTTGGCAAATCTACTTTTTGCTTTGTATTATATTTCCTGGAAGTAATGCAAAACATATCCGAATATTGGATTCCATTTCTGCAATAATATCCAACCAATTTTGCCTTAAATCTAAATAGATTTCATGTTTTTGAATGGCATCAGTTTTGTTTATGTTTTCCTCCAATGTTAATGGTTCACACAGAAGAAGAATAAAATGTCTTTGCACAAAATGGATCTTTAACAAACAGTAGTCTAAATCATTGCTGTCGTTGAATCTTTTCTTCATCCTTTTTCAGATTCTATAAATACAGGCTTTTACTGAAAAACTTCTGCACATGTAAACTAAAAATTAAACTGAAGTCATCCTCCATACTCGAAATCTCAAAACTCACTGGCATAAAACAGTGACATGTGTTGTGTTAAATGTCTCTGATTAGTCCTGCCAATTCAGTTTTGTTCTCTGCAGATTTGAATTTGAAAGCTGTTTTTGGGCAGGTGCAATCGACCTACCACATGTACTGGGGTTGATACTGCCTCCTCACTGAGGTGTTTATTTGTTGCACTCTAATACCGCTCCTAAATCAATTGCTGTATAAAATAAAACTCCTTACTAGGAGCTTTCTGAGAGGAGAATAATAAGTTTAGGAATACCAGCCCTCACATTTAAATTTTGAGTTTTTAATTGTCTGTAATTGCTCATGTTATTTGTTTCCTGCCAGATGGTTTGTATTTGACCTGTTATTTTACTGAATATTTATTTATTTTACTTAATATATGACTTATGACAACAATGCAAATGTAAAGTAGCAAAATAACCTGACTAGATCCAGACGTATCTACACTATATGGTAAGTAATTACACTACTGGTCACAAGTTTTGGAACACCCCAACTTTTCCAGTTTTTTTAGTGAATTTTAAACAGTTTAAGTCCAATGAATGATTTGAAACAGTACAAAGGTAAGTGTTGTACTGCCAGAGGTTAAAAAAGTTACAGTTACCCAAAATTAAAAAATAATGTGCATTTCAGAATTATACAAAAAGGGCCATTTTCAGGGGAAAAGACATGGGTTAACTATTTAAAGCTGTTCTGCACCAGTGGAGGTTGTTCAAGCCTTGAAAGTTGATGCTACTAATTCCTACGTGTGTCCCAAGTTTGCCTGATTAATTGCAACTCCCTCTGTTTGCATAAAAGCTGTCCAAATAATGCTCACAAAGGTATGATGCTAGTGTGTTCCAACACTGCCTTTTGATGTTGAAGGAAACTGCACACACTGACACCTTGACTTTCTCCACAGTTTCTGTAGGAAAGACCTACATTTTTAAATGTTATGATGGTCTGTCTCTCTTCCATTGTTAATATCTTTTTTCCTCACCATTTTTATAGCAACATAATGCTTTCTGTAGTACAATACTGTTCAAATTATGGTTACATGGGCTTTTATGTAGACAGAGAGGGTTGTAATTAATCAAGCAAACTTGGGACACATGTAGGTATTAGTTTCACTAATTTTCAAGGCTTAATCAACCACTGGTGCGGAACAGGTTAAAGTTGGTAACCCATGTCTTGTTCGCAGAAAATGGCCTTTTTGTATAATAAATGACCAGTAGTGTGTATATACCATATATATAGTAAGAAATGATATATGTTGTAAATAATGACAATGTGAATATAAAATAACAACATAACCTGACTTGATTGATAAGTAATTATATATATATATACAGTATATATGTATATATATATAGTAAATACATATGCATCCATATTGTAAGAAATTATATATGTTGTAAATGATGTTGTGATATCAGTTACCTGCCTTCTCTGCTCTGTCCTAAATGTGTATCATTTTGTTTTGTAACTCTTTCAAGTCTGTGTGCAATAATTGTTTATCACTTTGTTCTGTGACTTCACACACCTTTCTCATACCCCAGGAAGAACAGCTAAAGCATGTTGCCACTACTAATGGGGATCCTAATAAACCTTCAATCTCTTTTTTCTCCATTTTATCAAATGACTTTGAAGTGAAAACCTTAATTTTGTCCCATTGAATTGTTTCCACTAAAGCTGCAGAAATGTGCAGGATACACACATATCCACAAGAGGTCAATATATAAGCTGTGCATCAGTCTGTATCCAGATGATAAACATTCTGTGAGGCACTGGCTATGAGTGCAAGAGGACTGTGAGTGTTAAATTAACAGGATTACAAACAACAAATACAATCCTGTTAGGGGTTTGAGACTCTGTAAAGTGTGTAAACTGGTTTTATTAAAGGAGGTTTCATCTTCAAAGAAGCTCTCTCTGGGACCCCAAATAACAGCTCCTCATTCACAGATGATTCAGGTTCTTGCTGTGTTTACTGCTTTGAGTTTCCTCCAGTGAATTGCACCCACATTGCAATCCCTTTTTAAAGCTGTTTATTACACCTGCACATGCCATAGACTATGGTGTTGAGAATATGACAGCTGCAGATGCCTCCAGGAGCATCTGGAAAAGTCCTTTCTCTTCCCCATCTCGTCTTCCAAACAAGCCACATAAAATTCCCGCAGCTAAAGACACTTTCGGACAGGAGTCTGCAAAAAAAAGAGCAATGAACTCAGCAATGAACAAAAACAATAATGACAAAACTGAAGAGAACAAGTTACAAAATGAACTAAATATTCCAGAAAATGAACAGTGATCAATTTTATAAATAAAACCATAAAAATGTACCAAAAAAATCAATAATATGAATAAACTTGAAAAAATAAGCAAGAAAATGAAAAAAAACACGAAAACAAAAATGATAAATTAACTCCATGAAAATGAGCAAAAATGAACAAAAATATACAAAATTGACTAAAATAAAATATCTCAACAAGAGTGAATTAAAGAAACAAAATAACTGACAAGAAGATTGACAAAATAATTGGTGAAATCAAACAAAATTAATCAAACAATTGTTAAAATGAAAAAAATTGAACACAATAATTGAGTAAATGAACAAAAACAAGAAACAAGCCAAAAACAGATAAATTAAAGTAACATACAAAATCAACATAATAATCCACAAAATAAATAAAAAATAAGCAAAATACCTGATAAGATTAACACAAAATGAACAAAAAATCAATAATATAAAAATAATAAAATGAAATAATAATGTCCAAAAAGTCATGAACAAAAAAATAAATTAATCCAGTGATAATGAATAAAACACAAAATTACCATCAAAAAGAACAAAAAAATGAATAAAAAGTGAACATAATGATCAATACCACTAGAACCAAACTGAACAACAATAAGCAAATGATGATTAATGAAGACAAACCTGAAAACAATAGTCAACCAAATGAACAAAGCAATCAGTAAAATAACCAAAAATGTTATTATAAAAGATTTAACATAAAATATAAACTCTGTGAAAATAAATTTAGCAATGAAAAGAACAAAACAACTGACAAAATAACACGCAAAACATAAAGCAAATTAACCAGACCTGAACAAAATAATTGATTAAATGAACAAAAACAAGAAAATGCACCAATAGAAGAAAAATAATACCAAGATCAAAACAAAACATAACAAAAATAACTAAGAAAACGAGCAAAAAAAAAAAAAAAATAGCAGAATGATAAACAACTTGGTCATAACATGTTGCCATCATACAGTATATTGTATAGTTCTGATGTTTTTGTGCAGCCTCAGACACATGATTTCTTCCTTTCTATGTAAAATGTTTCTGTAGGTTGTAAACGTTGCTTGACGACTGCAGTAAATCCAGACAGATATTTGTTGTGCTGTTCCTGTGCTTAAACCCCTGCTGGGCTGTTCCTTTTCTGTCCCTGTGTATGAACGAGTGCATGGTTTTGTGTGTGAGCGTGCTGGAGAATGCAATGCAGCCGGGCAGGTTTGCGTGATGTGCCTGTCTTTAAAACGGGATGGAGTTTAGAGATTAACTCTTGCACTTAAGGGGTGGAGGAAGGAGCCAAAGACAAGGAGAAAGAGAGAGAGAGAGAGAGGAAAAGGGAGGATGTAATGCCAAAAGGCCTGCCAACACAATGCCAGGAACAAATGCGTGCCCCCTCCACCCCCCTACCCCACCATGTGCAAGTCTGTGTGTTCGTGCCAGATTACTTTGGCTTTGGTGATACTACAGACACGGCCATGGGGGCAAATACATACTAACCAGCCGCTGCCAAAGGAGAATAGCATGATATCATGCAGAAAACACACACAGCACCAGACTTCCATGGGATGGTTTGCCTGGCAGTAATGTCATGTTTTAGTCCCTTCTAATCGAACCCTAAGGAGCATTTATGACAAATCACCGATCACAGCACAAATTCTTCTTGAGTTATCTACTCTTACTAACCCACAGCGAAGCTCTGGGAACTCTGGACATCTGCATGCCACAACATTTATGTGAACTATGTGGGTGTGTGATAATGGCAGTGTGTAAAAATAGCAGTATTGTGCCATCAGTTTTCCACACTCATAAACTTCCCAGCATGGACTGTTCAACATTGTAAAGTAACAATCATGGCTTATTATTGTATTGCAACATCAAAAAACTACTTGCCAGAATGTGATTTGTACAGTGGTTGTAGTGGCACTAATAGGGCTATTGACTCTAAACCTGCTCTTCCTCTGCAAAAGACAACTGATGGTCTAAAACACATTTTCCCAAAGACTGGGTAGGGACCCAGAGGTGGCTTAATTTATTTGGGAAAAATCAGAGCTTGTTTTCTTTGCCTACATACAGTTATTTTATATTAAAATGAGTATATGTCATAAAATCACATCTATAAAACTGATTTCTGGACACTAGCTGTTCATAATGGCTATTTACCATGTTTTGGCAGTGCAGCTGGACGTGTATCCCATATGGTGTGTTCCTGCATATTGACTGACTTGCATTTGCAGGTCCCTCAGCTTTATCAGATCCATTGAGTTGGACTGTAACTGGAACTGGTTTCAACTAAAATGCATGCAGGCTGGAGGTAATGCCAATGCCACTGCTTTCTTTATTCTTTTGCATCATATCTTTTACACTGAGAGAGTAAAATACATAAAAACATTATATTACAGTTAAAAAAAATGGCATGTCTGTTCTTAGTGAGTTAATTTTTGTTCATTTTTAGGCTTATCTTGTTAATGTAAATTTTCTTGCTTATTTTCTTCATCTTTTAGTTCCTTCACACAGTGAAGACACAAACTGATGCATAATGACTCATGACCAATGCACAGAAAATGTAGTGATGCTCAGAATTTTGAGGATGGCCCTCTGAAGTTCAAATGAAACCATGTAACACCCTTTGGTGCCAAAAACATATGGACACGATACAATACAAATGGATTAAAGGAAATCCTGGATGTTGATTCTTATGAAGCATATGTGACATTCATATGCACATATCAAGTGGATTTAAAAGCTGTCTAAAAACAAAAGTGCAGTATTTTTCCACAGTGCTGGATAATATGAAAGTCCCCCGTCACTGTAAAAATAATTCAAACATGGGCCAAAGTATGAGTGAACAGACATGTTGTCACACTACATCCTCAGTCTTACGATGGTTAAAAGAGGAACTGTGTTTATTAATCTTATATCATTGACATGTGGCGCGAGTTCTGAAGTTGAAAGCTCAGGGAGGGACTTTATTGCCCCCCCCCCCCCTTTTTTTACTCTAAAAGTTTGGTTTCTCAATTTCCTCTTGGAGATGATTCCAGCAAACAGGGCTGATCCACAAAACAGCAGGAAAAAGAAGCTCTAGAGAAGCTACAGTGACGTTATTGCTGAAGAAGTATCACTATATGAATATTTCAGTATCTTCACTTTGTGTGTTCCAGTGGATGGTTAATGTACCATTTTCCACATAGGCTGTGAAGAGAAAAGAACATGATAGCAAAATAAGCAAGAAAATGAACAAAACTCATTAAAATAAGCCACAAAATGAGTGACAATGAACAAAAAAAAAACAATAATCCCTCAAATGAATAAAATAATCAACAATATTGAGGAAAATAGAATCAAATAATCCTCAAAATGAACAAAAATTGGCATAATAATCAGGAAAATTAACTAAATGAGCAAAAAATGTAACAAACACTGACAAAACGAATGAGAAAATGAATAAAGCTGAATAAAAAAGCCACAGACAGAGTAACTCCAAATTAACAAAACAGTATCCTGAAAAGAAAATATGAATCAAACAATAGCAAAAGAAAGAAAAATGGTTATGATGATAAAAAAGCAACAAAATTAGCAAAACTGACAAAATGATGAAGAGAATTAAAAAAAAAAACTTAAACAATGAGCAACAAAAAAGTTAAAATGAACAAAATGGGGAACAGAATCATTTCTAAAATAAACACAAATGAACACAATAATCAACAAAAGAGATCAAAAATGCAAACAATTCATAACATGAACAAAATTTGACAAAATAACCAGGAAAATGAACAAGAAGAAGCAAAATAAGATACAAAATGAGCAAAATCATCAAATGAACAAATTAAACTTTAAGGAAATTGAAACAAAATCCACTGAATGAACAAACGTGGCCAACATAGAGAAAAACAATAAATAATCTGACATTATGGCATTTATCCAAAAAATCAATAAAAATAAATCCAGGAAATAACCCTAATCCGAACAAAATTAGAAAATAAACCACTAAATGAATAAAATGAACAAAAAGGTCCAGAGCAATCTACAAAATGCATAAAAATGAACAAAATATCCAGAAAATTAACAAAATGTATATATAAAATATACAAAATGCATGAAAATTAACTAAATAATATACAATATTCAGTGTAACCTGTCATCTGTCAATCAGATGTGTGTGTTATTGTGGCCACAGATACCAAATGAAAAGTCTAAAAGAAAAGCAATGAAACATGCAAGTTTATTGTTTGAACCCTGTCAGAACAAGTGTGCCACCCACATTTGGGTCTCAGCCTGGTAGTTGAAAGCCACTTGGGTAGACAGAGCGAAATACCTGTGTAACAGCCCTGCAGGCGTCATACTACTGTTTCAGACTTTGGTGACATCACTTGTGTCATCTATCATTTTCGCAAAGATTTTACTCACTTTCCACCTCCACAAATCAAACGCCCCACCCCCACCCCCCCCTCCTCAGTCCATCACGGCTGCCTTTCACATGCAGACATTCTCCTCAAATGGTTGCGTGTGCTCCTCCATTCCCGTCTCCTTTGTGTCCTGTGATTTATGTTCTCCCTCTGGCTCAAAGACACGCAGGAGAATGTGATATGAGAGGGTGGGGTGGATGGTGGAAGGTGGAGGTGAAGACTGAAGGTGAGGGGTGGGGGATCCCTCAGAGAGACGAAGGAGTGAAATATTTGTCTTTTCAAAGGATGCCAGACATATGTTTACACTTTCTGCCCACTTTCACCATAAATAGTTTCCTCAGCCTCAGGGTTGCACGCTTGCATGTGAACCTTCATGCAACCGTACAATGTGTGTGTGGTGTGAGATGAAGAGACCCCAGAGACCCAAACTAAACTTTGATCTATTTTCTCCATTCGCTTCCCTCATCCATAGTAGGAAAATGTGTTGCAATAAAATACACATGCCACCACATATATTTCCACATGTATATTTCAAAGCAGGACATGACATTGACTTACATTCATTCCCTTCAGACCTGTCCTAATGTAACCCATTACCAGAGCAAGGCTTACCCCTCAAATTTAATGATTTACACTATGGGAAGGCAGCATATTGCATTTTTACTTGCATGTTTCTACTTAAGTAAGGTTTTGGGCGCAGAACTTTTTATTTATTTTCACAGTGTGGTACTTCTACTGAAGTGACGGATCTGAAGATTTCCACCACTGGCATTTACTCCCCGCAAGTGTAAACAGATTTACAGCTGCATGCATAAGTGAGACTGGGAACCCTATAGTGCCATCATGATACATCCATGTACAAAATCATGATGTCTCTGGATTTGAAGAAGGAAAAAAACATCATATATAGGGCTAAAGGAAGAAAAGAGCACGGTAATTATTGTGTGTAATTATTCATGGTGGTAGATTCACAGAATTAGAAAACTGAGATGAAACCAATGTATGGAAAAGTACATAATTGAGACTTGGCATCTCTTTAACACGTGCTGACTGCAGCTTTCATCTCCAAATGTGCCTCTTTTTAATAAATGATATGAATATCTCATGAAAATAAATGTATAATATATAATGTTCCATATCCAGTATTTTTCAAATGTTTTTCACGTCAAGACCCAAAAGAAGGCTGCAGTGTCTTATGGGGCTGAACCCGAAAAAAAATATGAACTGCCACAATGTCAAATTTTTTATGACTGTAAATAAATCAAATGAACAAAAGCAGATAGAAATAATAATATAATCAATAATCAGTGTATAAAAACTGCATAAAATAATGAAGAACATTACTGTTCTGTGTAACTTGCTTGACTGTCTACCCTTGTACATTTTTACAGCTTTCATGTTATTATATTGTCAATTTTACATATTCTGTTTAAAATTAAGCATCCAACCAGCACTTGTGTAGTTCACTTATTCCGCACCAGCAACGGTACTGTTAACTTATTCTGCAGTTGCATTTGTACAGTAGCTTATCTGGCATTAGCTGACATGAAATCTCTTCAGTTATTGATATCAAACCCCATAACTCTAACCCTAAAAGTAACACTTAGCCACATACTAATGTGTCCTTATGGTGCTGTAACAAAAACAATTTCCCAGTATTCACATTAACAAAGAACTATTTGATATTGTATATCCCATCCTGCCCTATCTGTTCTATTCCATACTATATTATACTACTGTATATGGTATCTGATATTCTATTTTGTCATCCTTTCATATCTCAACCCATATTCATTCATTCATTTTTTACTCCTTAATCCTCATGATATATAGAAACAGCCATTTACACTCACAGTCATACCTATGTGCAATTTAACCAATAACCTAACCCAAATAGCATGTTCGCTTCTCTTCTATTCTCTTCTACTCTACTCTATTCTCTTCTAACAGAATGAACAAAACAAAGAAAATAAATCACCAGAATAATTAAGAAATTGAACTTGTGTGACGAAAGCAGAACCTGACTTCCAGGCAAAAAAAAAAAAAACCTAAGTTCAGTTGAACTTGCATCAGTCCATGTGGCCTTTTCTATGGGTGTGCGTATCCCAGCTGTGATAAGAGCAGTGTGAGTCATGGTGTCGGTGCGGAGGTGTAGCCACAGTGGTCACAGAGACATTATCAGGTCAAACAGACCCAGAGCAGACGATGAGATTCACAGCTATCAGCTCGCTTTGACATAGGCTCTGCTTCCCCTGCAGAGTTACTGTGACCCTCCACGCCAAGCTGTGTTTCAAAACAAACGCTCACATGCTGCCATTCCTTCACTCCATGAACTCCACGTGCCACCACATGCAGGACAGGAACACGATGATAAGAAAGTACAGCTCTGTTTGAACTAGAGGATACATGGATAAATATTTAATGTGGAAATTAAACATACCGTAAGTGGATCAATATCATTCTGTCCAATGATCCAAAGTGCAGTCACTATGCAAATACTGTGAGCATAGAAAAATTACTGTAAACTTCATGATTATTATTTTTCTGTTAATTTTTCTTATTTTGTTCAGTTGTCACTCATTGTCCTGATAACATTTTACATTTTTATTTTTCTAATAATTTTGTCAATTTTTTTTCTTGTTGCTTCTAATTTTGTTAATTTTCATGATTAACGGCTGCATTTTTGCATATTATTTAGTTCATTTTTTTCATTTGGTTATTCTGTTCATTGCTTTGTTTCTAATTTTTCTTCATTTTGTTTTGAATTTTGTAAATTTCTTTATAATTTTATTTTTCTTCTTATCTTGCTCATTTTCTATTCATTTTGCTTCTAATTCTGTTCATTTTTGCAAATTTTTCATTTTTCAGTTCATTTTCTTGATTACTTTCATTTTTGGTTTATACAGATGCTTGCAAAAGTATTCATACCCCTTAGATGCTTACACCTTTTATTGTGGTGTAAACTGTATCATTGTCAATATAATTTGGCTTTTTTGACATGAGGGAAAATAAGTGATTGCATAAGTATTCATACCCTTTAACATGACTTCAACAAAGTCAGATCATCTGATGCACTGACTGTGTCTTAAGTGACAGTAGTATTGACACCTGTGTCCAAAGGCTCTAGTCACTGGT
>JAQQAE010015296.1:0-12098 GCA_029823295.1 Pseudamia nigra
AAGAGGGACAAAAAAGCAACAAAATGATCAAAAATCAAGGAAATAAATGTAAAAATTGCCAAAACCTTTGTCTACATGCAATATTTGAGACAATTCTAAATGTAATGAAGTTCATCATCACTTGAATAGTTCTTGTATGAGGTACTCAAAGGTTCACTCAAGAACTCATGTTTATGAGTACTTCCACATATACCTGAGTTATTACAATTGTAAAGTAATGGTACTCTTGAGTATCATGTCAACCACCACCTATATAGGTAAATGGGTATGTAAGCATGTATATATGTGTGCATGTGTGTACAGTGGTCCCTCACTATAACGCAGTTCACCTTTCACAGCCTCACTGTTTTGCAGATTTTTTTAAAGTGCAATTTTCATGTTTTTTTCTACAGCGTATGAACACGCATTGTGTTCTGTGTCCTGATTGGATAAAGGAGAACCCACGCATTGTGTTCTGTGTCCTGATTGGCTAAAGGAGAACCTGCGCATTGTGTTCTGTGTCCTGATTGGCTAACAGACTGTAGGCCATTGTCAACCAATCTTCTCCGTGCTCTGTCTCCTGTACAGTACAGAATGCGTTCAACTCGCCAAACTTACACAAATGTTCGATTGCTAGCAGTGTGACTCTGAAGTACTGTATGTTTGCAAGTTTTCTCTCTGACAAAAACCCACAGTGTCAACGAAACGTTCTGCACTGACTAAGGCTCCTGCGGTCACACCCAAAAGGCAGAGGAAGATGCTAACCATCGCACAAAATGTTGAACTTCTGGACATGCTTAAGGAAGGTAGAAGTTACACAGCTGTAGGGCGCCGTTACGGAATAAATGAATCTTCGGTCCGTTACATAAAGAAGGAGGAAAATAACACAAGGACGACAGCAGCAGAGATGACAAAGCCACCAAGCGAGGATGAGGGAGAAGAGGAAGAAGAGGACGTAATTGTTGATAAAGACGAGGAGGATGGACTAACACTTGATCGCTTGGCAACAATGGTGAGAATGGTCAATGAACTTCAGCGAGCTGCACAAGAATGGGACTCTCTGATGTTTCGTTCATTACAGTTCTTAAATATAAGGTGGCATGTCTTTAATAAGAATCTTCTCGTCCAGAAAAAAAACAGCTTCAACAGCTATGTTCTTCACACGGAAAATGACAAATGCACCACAGCCTTCATTGGAAAAAGACGGTACAGCAGAGCGGCACCAGGACGAAAAGGCGTGGTCAGAGGAACTGTGGCGCGTGAGTCACTATTAATAATTTCTTATGTGTCCAGCTTCGTAGGTTGATTCTTAATATTAAATTTGTTATTTCTAAAAGCCGTCATTTTTTTAAATAGGAAAACGTTTATTATTTTTTTTCTCAACCAAATGTTGGTGCTTGAAAACTTGTTTTGATCTTTAGTTTAGTTCTATAATACTGTACTTATTTTTTATTTAAAATCTATGAAGGTTTGAATATTGAGAGTGTTTAAATAAGAGAGAAATGTGAGAAAATGTTAATGCCTGTCTGAGAATAGTGTATAAAGTGTGTGGTGAGGGGTTTTACAGCCTTTAAAACAAATATAATAATTGTAAAAAAAATAAAATTGGCTACTTTGCAGATTTCTACTATTGCGGGTTATTTTTAGAACGTAACCCCCCCGATAAACGAGGGACCACTGTATATGAATGTGTGTATGTACATGTGCTGTATGTATGAGTATGTAAGTGCACATTGTAAATAGTGTTCTATGTATCTACTTATTAATGCACATTTATACTGTACCATAATGCACCATAATTTTGTCCACAGTATATAGCATTGTTTATTTCTATATTAGCTGTGACTAGTTTTCTGTATTTTGGTTATGTTAATAATATAATATAGTTCGTTTTTCACTGTGGCGACCCTGGGGGGAGGAGCCGAAGGGAGAAGAAGATGAAGAAGAAGAAGAGATAATAACTACTGGGGTCCAATGGAGAATATAATATAGTGTTCAAGGGATAGGATTAAATAAGTTTTTACTTCTTTCTTCTCCATTTTGAATATGTTAAACTATTGTGGTGAATATAATACATTGTTTTTCTTGTGTCTGTCTTCTTTATACTACTGTGTCTTACATGTTCAAAATTGAGATTTTACTTGAATTGATCATAGCTGATCATAACTCTGGTTTTCATCTTTTTGCTTATTTTCTTGATTTTTTGCCGCATTTTTGGTTCAGTTTTGTTTATGATTCAGTACTTATGACCAAAAATGTGGACTATCTCAACTATAATAACTTCGGACTCAGGCATGTTCTCCGGGTGCCGCAGTCAGACTTTTTTCCTTTTTCTTTTTCGTAGAGTGCATTTTAAGTGTCTTCACCCACTTCATGACCACATTTCACCTAACTCTTATATACACATGTGCACATAATTTATTCAGTTTTCTTTATTCCATTCATGCAAGTAAACATGATTATAAATGACCTCCTACACACACACACACACACATAGACTTCTGCAGTGAATACCACATTGACACATTGCACAGTGCACAGTGATGTGCATAAATTTAGCTTTTTGCTGAACCTGGCGTCAATAAGTGACAATGCTATTAAAGATGAAATTGGAGCATAATTACTGGCAGCCTGTATTGTACAATACATGGTTGCTTCTTTTCACTGAAGTCTTTTTAGCGCTAAGAGCAATGCTGATAATGTCTGCCAATGCAAAGTGCTCTTTGTGCTTTTAAATGAGGCTGTGCTTAATATCAACAGTGTTAATGAAGACCTTTTGCTGCACATTGCCATCCTGTACATTACAAATACATGGTTATTAGGGATTTGCTGCACATTACCATCCTGTACATTAGTAATACATGGTTATTAGGGATTTGCTGCTCCTGTCCCTATGTGCCTCCCTGCCTGCCTCTTTGTATTTCATTACTTCATCCTTCCTTCTTACTGTCTTTGTTCCTCCTCGCTCCTTGACTCGTCTCTCCATCTTCGTCTCTCGGTGTTTCTCTCTCCTCCTCTGGCATCAAAGAGGTGCATAACCTGAAATGACTCTATGTGTTAATCACCATCTCCAACGAATTAAATGATCTCTAACCATCCTGACAATTCATGTGCAAAAGAGAGCTCTCAGTATTCATAAGCACCGAGCTGAGCATTTACATCACTAACAGTGTCAAAACACAAAGTAGGAGGTTCAGGAAAAATGGCTCTTGCAGAAGATCAAAACCTTTCTAAGTGAACTGGTTTTCCCATGTACATGTATCTCTGCTGCGGGGCAGGAATGTGTTTTGAAACCTAAATGAACTCACAGAAAAGAAAAAATGCATTATTTTGAAAATAAATAAAAATAAAAAATAAAGCTATATTTAATTAATCTCTTTCTGCAACCATGCAATTTAAATAGTTCACAATGCTCAAGCATGAGCAACAAATATACAGGAAAAGACTGTGAAATAATAAATTATGTTTAGCAGCCTGTTCATGAACTGGTTTTCATTATATAACATTGCATAGGAATTAGACAAAGAAATAAATATTCAACTAAAAATGTTTATCAGTTGTTGAGTTTTCCATTTCTACCTAAAAGATACATGTTACTGTCAGAGTTAGGTAAACAGAAACTCAAGTAAAGTAATGCTACTTTATAATGACTCAAGAAGAAGTAGAAGTGTTCATAAAAATACAGTACGTACTTGAGGAAGAGGAAATATATATCTAATAAAAAAACTCAAATAGTGAGTAACTTGTCAGGTGTCATTCATTTATTATAGTGCAATATACTGTTTTGTTGATTACTTTTCTATTTTAATCATTCTATTAGTAGTTGTGCTAATTTCTTAATCATTTGTATGTTATTTTTGGTAATTTTTGTTTCTTGTGTTGATATTTTTGTTTATTACTTTTGCTAATTTCTGTTAATAAATTAATATTTTATTGATTAATTTGCCCTTTTTGTTTACTTTGTTGATATTTTGTGGACTACATTGCCCTTTTTGTTCATTCTATTTATATTTTTTTATATTTTGCTAATTTTTGCTTTTCTCATTGAAGTTTGGTCAAATGTAACTGAAAATAATTTTTTCCATCACAAATTAAAACAACTCTCAGAAGTATATTAACAAGTATATTTTTGGGTAAAAAAATCAAGTTCGTACCAGTACATATAATGGAGTAAAAGTATCTACCTCTGGTAAATGTAATGTTAGTAAGACTATATAGAGCTAAATGTTTTTATATTAACATATGTGCATTACAAAAGTCTGGACACACCCTCTCCTCTAGTGTTTTTTTTTTTTTCCTTTCTTTTCTCATGTCATCAATCATGGTTTTAGCATCGGCATTTGAGGACACAATCAAAGTTCTTGAGATTTTTCAGACTGAGTGTTTTCATGATTTTCTCATTAGACGGTTTAGTTTAGTTAAGTATTTTTTGCCATAATATGGATTATGCAGTAGTTGTAGTACTAACAGAGATATTGACTCTGTACCAACCTTTGTTTTGCACAAGAAAACTGATGGTCTAAAGCACATTAAGGAGGCAAGAAATGGCACATATTACCACCTGTGAGTTGAAAAGTGTTCCAGGTGAGTACCTCATGAATGTGATGAGGGAATAGCATTAGTGTGCAAAACTGTTGTAAAAGCTAAATGTAGCTACTGTACCTTGGACAATCTAAAATATAAAACATGTTCTGGTAAATTTTGCACTTTTTTATGTGTTACATACCGGTAATTCCAAACATGTTCTTAGTTTGTATGTCTTTTGTATTAATGTACAATGTTGAAAATAATCAAAATAAAGAGGAAAAACTGAAGGTGTGTTCAAACCTTTGCCTGGTAGTGTATGTGTCTCAATATCCATAGGCTTGCTCTCGAAGGTTCTGTTGGGTTTGCTCTCCATATAAAGTAGTCTTTAATTCAAGGCTTTGGCCTTGAATTATGAACTGCCTAGAGTTAATCTTGGATTTTGAATGGCACTGTAGAAATACAATGGAATTGTTCTTTCAAAAGCCTAACCTCCAATCCTAACATGGGACCAGTGAATCCGTTGCAAATTTGCAGGTGGTAACCAGAGTAAAAATAGACAACATGACAAACTCCAGTCTAATTTAATAATCCTGAGTATTGAACTTTATTCTCACCAAGGCGTGAGAATGTGGTTGTGGTTTTATAAAAAGTGCCCTGCACATAGTAAATTGAAAAACTAGTTCATTTTTTGTGTTTTTACATATTAAATAAATAAATAAACTGTAGCAGCATTGCATAAAAGGAAAGTGTGGGTCAGATTAATCTACATGACATTTGAGGAAAAAGTACAACAGTAAAAAAAGCTGTGTGCTTTTAAATATTAAGTATTTTGAGCTCAGGGACCTTGAGTGTTTTGTCAGCTGCAGATTACTCACTTGCAAGTGAAACATCAAGTCACCTTATACAACAACATTAAGGTATCTACACAAGTAGAGAGGTTTCATGTAGGCAAAAGAGGATTTTTGTTGTTGAGAATTTTGTTTTTAAAATGAGCATCAAGGGAACTCAAGCAGTGCTGTTACAGCAATCAACACACTTCAGAACTGAGTGGAAGCACTGAAGTGGTGTCGAAAGGAAAAAAAAAAGACTTAAAAGCATCACACGCAAACACATCCAAACCTAAAAGTGTAGAAGTTGCAAAAGAGCAGTGAGAGGCTGGAAATCATCCACGTTGTCCATACACTTTTTATAAATTGAGTTCTAAGGTGAGTCCACTTGGATTTTAAACTGTAAATACAAATTTGTTTATTTTGTCCAGTGAAAACAGTACTAGCACTTTTGTATTTACCTTGAATGCAGCGTTGATCCAGAATTGCCTTGGAAGACAGGCTGGATGGCGCAATTTTTTAAGTATTTTAGAGCCACTGTTAACATTCTTCCTCTAACAGCTCCCTTTTACTGCAGAAAAGTCTTCTGTATTCTGCCTCTCTTGGGTCTGTGCTACTATTTTCTGAGAAAAAAAATGTGTTGCTTCTGTTTGTTACAGTAACAAGCTATGTTTATGTTGTTACTACAAAAGCAGCCTCGTCTAATGTGTCAATGTTCAGTCTGGCTCTGTGTGAATTTGCATTGTTCTTGGTAAAGGGCAGGTCTTTGGCCCTTCCCTTAAGTGCTTTTTTATAGATTGCAGCCTTCCTAATTTGGCACTGCTTTAGTAAATATGACCCTTATGTTTTATCCCAAACTTGAGGCATATGATATTACCAAAGTTCCATAACATTCAAATGAATAATGGGCTGTAGAAGCTCACACAGTGTCAGCTTCCTGAGGCAGTGTGCCTGTTTATTTCCCAAAGTGCAGTTTATAAAGGAAATTGGTTTATACTTATGAGCCATTGATCCACAGAGAACAGTACGGTTTGTCATTCAGGAGGCCTCTTGGACAGAGGATGGAGCGATAGCAGGGAGTCCAGAGAGCGATAGAGTGAGATAAGTTACTTCCGCCATCCGCTATCAGCGTACGAGGACATACTGTTAGAGAGGATATGAATGACTCACAGCTAAAAGGTTTACCAGGAATACACATTTCTGTGGAAACTGAAGGTCACTTGATGATAGAATCTTAAGGAATCTTTGGTAAAAAATGAGGTTACTTTTTAGTATATGTAATAGGTTTTTAAGTGCAAAGACATATTAGTCTGTAATCACATGTTAAGAATCCATTTTGAATTAAGAAAATGTCTCTGATGTAAGTTTAATGAAAAGCTTTTGAAGTTCACTAGTTATGTCCAGTAGATAAAGTCTTTAAAAAGTCTACTACTCTATAGACTGGATGAATTATGAGCCATAAATATTAAGCTGTATACTGCAAAATGAAATTCTAAAAATAATACTTCATTCAGGTGTGCAGCACTTTGGTTTTTGGACAGTGAGCATCATTTTTGCTGTTGATTCATTTAGAATATACCCAGCTGAGAAATGCCCTTAGACTTAAAGAAAAACAAGTTTTTGTTGCCTGGACATGTGGTGTGCATGAAAAAATATTTTGTGTGAAGTTTCATCTTTTTGAAACAAAGTACATCTTTTAATGCACAGTGAGAAAACAATGGTTCTTTGTTAAATAACCTGAACATTACACACTTGTAAATGAAGCAGCAAGAAAAAAGCTGCCAGGTGAGCCTGCGGGAACCCCCAAAGGATAAAGGTTTCTGCAGATAAATTCTTTTTCTTTTTGTCTTTACACAGATGAACTGAGCTGATAAATGTTTTATTTGCATAGGGGCAGTGCTCAATCTTTTACAAAAAAAAAGAATGCGAAGCATGTGCAGGCCATGCGCCATTATTTGCATATGTCATTACATGCTGAAGCTTCAGAAGAGCAATTCATGCTAATGGCAGTAATTATAACTTGTCTGAGTGAAAGACTACAAATGAGCAGCCATGTTACTGGAGTAGGTGTTCAACATACCATCAACACATCTATCTGTGTATGACATATTTAAACGTGCTTCTCTCTTTGTCAGTTTTAACCACAGAGAGGAAGGGAATGCTGGCATTTCCATAATCTTACATGAACACTGAATTTGACCTTGTGTTACTTAATACCCAGCACAGCTCGACACTTGAAAGAACTCTTATCTCCATTTTGAAGAAGTTCAGAGGGGGGAAGTGGATTTATCCCGATTCCCCATGGAAATCCCGAAGGTTAAAACCTACTCACTTAATATTTCATGTATGATGGTGAATTTGATGTGAGTTAGATATCTCTTTTTTCAGTATTACTTAGGTCAGTCCATGATGTTTAGGATGCTGGAATATGCTTCACTGATACCACATTGATTCTTCACCAGTCCTTTGACAGAAAACAGGAAAAAATGGTCACTGACATGTCTCTGTTTTATGAAATAAAATTTATTACATTTGTACAAAGAAATTACTGGTTATCTTCAGTGAGAGACAGAATGAGAAAAAAAAATCCAGAAAATCACATTGTAGGATTTTTAATGAATTAATTGGTAAATTCCTCGGTAAAATAAGTATTTGGTCAATAACAAAAGTTTATCTCAATACTTTGTTATATACCCTTTATGACAGAGGTCAAAAGTTTTCTGTAAGTCTTCACAAGGTTTTCACACCCTGTTGCTGGTATTTTGGCCCATTCCTCCATGCAGATCTCCTCGAGAGCAGTAATGTTTTGGGGCTGTCACTGAGCAACACGGACTTTCAACTCCCTCCAAAGATATTCTATGGGTTGAAATCTGCAGACTGGCGAGGCCACTCCAGGACCTTGAAATGCTTCTTACGAAGCCACTCCTTCATTGCCTGAACAGTGTGTTTGGGATAATTGTTATGCTGAAAGACTCAGCCACGTTTCATCTTTAATGCCCTTGTTGATGGAAGGAGGTTTTCACTCAAAATCTCACGATACATGGCCCCATTCATTCTTTCCCTTACATGGATCAGTCGTCCTGGTCCCTTCGCAGAAAAACAGCCCCAAAGCATGATGTTTTCACCCCATGCTTCACAGTATTCTTCACAGTATTCACAGTATTCACAGCATTCTTTCTCCTCCAAACACAACAAGTTACATTTTTACCAAAAACTTCTATTTTGGTTTCATCTGACCATATGACATTCTCCCAGTCCTCTTCTGGATCCAAATGCTCTCTAGCAAACTTCAGACAGGCCTGGACATATACTGGCTTAAGCAGGGGGACACGTCTGCCACTGCAGGGTTTGAGTCCCTGATGGCGTAGTGTGTAACTGATGGCAGCCTTTGTTACTCTGGTCCCAGCTCTCTACAGGTCATTCACTAGGTCCCCCATGTGCTTCTGGGATTTTTGCTCACTGTTCTTATGACCATTTTGACCCTATGGCAGGGGTGTCCAATCATTGCCACAAAGGGCTGAGACACCGCACGTTTTCTTGCCTGCCACTCACTAAATCAGGTGTTTTCACTGAAGAGCAATCAGTGGGAAGGGATTCAGTGAAATCACCTGCTGAAGAGACTGGTTGGAAAGAAAATGTGCAGTGTCTCGGCCCTTTGTGGCAATGATTGGACACCCCTGCCCTATGGGGTGAGATCTTGCGTGGAGCCCCAGATCGAGGGAGATGATCAGTGGTCTTGTATGCCTTCCATTTTCTAATAATTGCTCCGGCAGTTGATTTCTTCCCACCAAGCTGTTTACCTATTGCAGATTCAGTCTAACCCAGCTTGGTGCAGGTCTACAATTTTGTTTGTGGTGTCCTTTGACAGCTCTTTGGTCTTGGTCATAGTGGAGTATGGAGAGTGACTGTTTGTTTGACAGGTGTCTTTTATACTGATAACGAGTTCAAACAGACGGCATCAATACAGGTAACGAGTGAAGGACAGAGGAGCCTCTTAAAGAAGAAGTTACAGGTCTGTGAGAGACACAAATCTTGCTTGTTCGTAGGTGACCAAATACTTACTTTATCAAGGAATTTACCAATTAATTCATTAAAAATCCTACAATGTGATTTCCTTAATTTTTTCCCTCATTTTGTCTCTCATAGTTGAAGTGAACCTATGATAAAAAAATACAGCCCTCTCTCATTTTTTTAAGTGGGAGAACTTGCACGATTGGTTGCTGACTAAATACTTTTTTGCCCCACTGTTAAGCACGTTAACCCCTAGGCCATAACAGTATCTTGATAAATCCAATAACTTTTGCATCAATAAAGCTTAAAACTGTGATTTATTTAGTCGATTGCTCAGAGTGATAACATTCCTCCATTGCCATGGCTGCCTTGTTGCAACAGTAATGTCACTATGTATTTATGTTGTGTCACCACAATGACCAGCCATGTTGTTGTGGACCAATGCCAGCAGTGGAAAAGCAATATGCTGGTACTAAAACCAAGCCATGTCAAGTCGAGTTGAGTTGGACAGGCACTGAAAATGTGACAAAAAAAAAAAAACAGACATGGTGTGACCAATCAGCCTTTGGTCCAACCTAAAGAAATGGTGACAACAAGTTAGGTATGTCTCTTTATGCAAAAAATACCAATACAGTAAATAAAGAAAAATAAACAGAAGGTGGAAAACAACCTACTGTATCAATGTCAAAAACACACCTCTCTGTGAAAAAAGCAGCACATTGATGTGTTACTTTGCCCCTTAAATGACAGTGTGAAAGCAAAAGTAACTCCAAGCAGTCGAAGAGATACAGTACCTAAACCTTAGTTTAAACCTTACATTTCAGACTTTCAGGTTTGAAACATCTCACGTCAGAGCAGACATACAAGCCACAACGGCAGCTCTCTCTCCCTTTGTCCATTGTGACTCTGAAAAAGACACGGTGGCTTTGAAACATTAATGTGTCTACACTTTTGATGGTTGTGTCAGTTCGTGTGTTCTAGTTGAAGTCTGTTATTATGTGCCAAATATTTACACCTCCAATAAAACCCTTCTTGTTGACTACAAAACCAAACATCTGCTATAACTAACCACAATGCACAAAAAAGTGCAGGTACCTTTTTGTGCTGAATATTTGATAAATTACTGTTTTAGGTCATGATAATAAGGGCCATTATAACAAAGAAAACTGTTTTTAATACAATGTGTTATGGCTAATTGGAGTTGTGGATACCTTTACTGTCAGTGGTTTGAGTCATGACCCTGACATTTTCAGAGAGAACAATCTGTGGACCTGATCCTGAACCTTCCTGGTGGGGTTATACTGTGTTATAAAGAGCTTCATAATGAGTGGTTGGGTTTAAAAGCGGAGGGACCAGGGTACCACTGAACCCCCAACCCTGCCTAATATAACAGAGTTAAATTATTCATTTGAAGTAATAGTCATGCTGATGAAATATTCATCATTCTGTAATGAGGGATGTATTGATTTAAATAGCAGCACTTTGTTGAAAGCCCTTGCATGAGCTGATGAAAAAAGCTGAAAGAATGAAAGGTATATTCTGCGGATCATCTCATTGTATTTTATCAGCACTGAGCACTTGCACTGATTACTAATTGAGCACTCTTGAATTGAAACTATTTAGAGGCAATCACAGTACCTTCATAAAGGAACAGACAAAAGTAACAAGAACTGATAAGGAAAAAACTGTTTCATTTTATTGCATCATTTTACAGTGAATTTCATTTTCCCAAAGAGAAACATTGTGCAGCCTAATGACCTCTGAAGACACTGAGGACATTGTATTTAAGTGCAGGTTTTCTCTCATTTTCTCTAATTTCAGACTAAATAATTGTTTCTGATACATACTGTATGTTGTATGTGATATATACTGTTTGTTAGAGATGAAGCATAGTAGACAACAAAGGCATTTTCTGCATATTTTAGCAAGCCGAAAAATAACTTTCAGGTTAGTGTCCACACATAACTGGTTTTCTCAAAATACAAATGTTTAGTCTTATTCACTAGGATTAATTTTATGCATATGTTACTATTCATTCATAAACCTCAGCTGTGGTCCTCTGTCGGTGTTTGAAGATGTACTTAGAGCCCATTTTTCCCACATTGCATGCAAGTCCCATGGGTTTTTTACTGTTAAACAACAAGCAATATAAACATCTCTTTCATTTTTCTTGTGCAGTTTCTACACCACGCAGGGCATTTGATATTGCAGTAGTTTGGTGAGAACATCACTTACAGTAATAGACAGGTGAGAAGGTAATGGTGGTACAACACTCAACTTTCATCCAGTAGAATACAGGTTCGAGTCCAGCTTCATGAAGTTTCATGTTTATTGCATTTCCCTCATCCCCATCTTTTCCTCAACACTAACAAAGGAGTTTATGCCTTTACTTAATAACACTGTACCGTAATCTGTTTGCATTATGTTATCAATCACATGTGGAATAGGTGTTCCAGGTCAAATTAACTGCTGTCACGGGACGGAACGGAACTGACAGAGCCAAGACTCAATCGCCAGACACAGAATGTTTTCTTATAAGGAATATATTTATTACAATAATAACGATAATACTTACAATAACAATGTTCGCAAAACGCGGAAATAAACGAACAGGTATATATAATAATGACAGATTAACAGTATACAATATAAACGTATATATTAATGGTATGTATATTAATACTTAAAGAAGGGCGACGGTGCCAGATGGGGTTGAGCAGGAAGACAGGTCGAAGACGAGCGAAGAGTCACGGG
>JAQQAE010015297.1:0-12098 GCA_029823295.1 Pseudamia nigra
GGCATGATGGGTGCATCACTTCATCTGCCTGTCTTCTTACCCTGATGCACCATCACTCTGGAACAGGGTAAATCTGGCCTCATCATTCACAATGATGAGGTGAACTACAGGAATGAGGTGAGCCAACTGGTCCAGTGGTGTAACAACAACAATCTCTTCCTGAATGTGGGGAAGAACAAAGAGATTGCTGTTGACTTCAGAAGAGGACATCAACAGCATCTCCCACTGACCATCAATGGTGCTGCTGTGGAAAGGGTGAACAGCACCAAGTTGCTGGGGGTGCACATCTCTGAGGACCTCTCCTGGTCCAACAGCACCGCATCGCTGGCCAAGAAGGCTCAAACTCATCACCCCTCACACTCCCTCCATCAGGAGAAAGGAACTGGAGCCTCCAGCCTGCTCCACAAGACTGTTGAACAGCTTTAACCACCAGGCTGTGAGGACACTCAACTCTGACCACTAGCTCCCCCCACAGCCCCTGCACAGTATCACACTCATTTATACAAGAACTCTACCTCAGCTGTTTTGCACAGAAAGACTCTGTGCACTCACACCCTGTGATATTACTATACTACATCTGCTTCTGACTGTCTCTTGCATTTAATACAATAAATTGCACTACTAGTCGTACCGGCTGCTATTGGTAATTTGTACTACTGTCCATGTACATCACAAGTTACTTTATTTATTATGCACCTCCTCACTTTCCATTGACATTATTGCACTACTGCCATAGCTTTAACATATATTACTCCAGAGTATCTCTTTATCTTTTCTCCTGCTATTTTCTTAGTGTATATACAGTACTACTATTTTATTTAATTACTTTATTTTGTTATCTTATACTTTTTGACTGACTATTTGCTATTTAAGGTGAGAGAGAAACTGCATTTCAGTTCTCCTGTATGTTCTGTGCATACAGTGAATTGACAATGAAAACCTTTGAATCTTTGAATAATGTCATATGCAATAACATGCTGCAGGACTGAACATTATGGAATATCCTTCATCCTCTGATGGCACAATGAAGAGTTTTTATTGAGTATATTTCATTTAACCTCAGAGTTCTATTCACTGAGCTTGACTGTTTGGAATTATGCAAATATCTTTATGACTTTGACTAATGTTTCTTTTTCTCCTTTTCCATGCAACTAATCCTGAAATACTCATCTATCTTTATATAACAAACCCGTGGAACAGTCCTCTGAGCAACACCCCAACCTCATCACAGGCTCCAAAGACTTCCCCATAATTCCAACCAGTGGCTGTTTTTACTTAACGGAGTGGTCCACACCTTTCAGTGGTAGAATGAAAGAAGAACTGGAGAAAACCCAGGTGTCTCCTCTGCTCCAAACACATCCAGGTTTGCTGGTACATTCTCAAGAACCAGGCATTCAGCCTCATCCAAATGTCCTAACTCCAGTTCTGCCAGAGAAGGCCGACCTCGAAGCGGGGAAGGCTGACCGTAGAAATTCCTACTGTACCCTAGATTTGGACGGTAGGATTGTCACCAGGGTCATCTCTCCAGTGTACATCAATGAAACCACTGAGCTCCCGAACTGCTGGAGAATGACCATTTACACTGCAGACGAACACAATGTCTAATGTGCGTTTTCTGCCAGTTTAGCAGCCAGTCTGCAAGGCGTGCAACGTCTGCCACTCCCACTGCAGCTCAGAGGAAGAAGATGAAGACAGCAGCAGCCCGACTGCTACAAGAAACTGACACAGAAAATGAGACTGACAGTGAATCCAGGAAAAATGTCAGTCTTTGCCTCTGGAGGACATTAGGTCACATCTCACACCAGCACCCATATAGAATGTGAGGAATTAATGAGGATTAAAGATTTTTAAACAGTTTTAATCCTCTCTTGTTGCTTTCGAAGAATCGTTTCTACTTCTTGGACTGGCCATTGTGTCTGGGGGGGTGGGTGACACTTCAGGTATTCTTGCACCGGAGCCATTGAACACACATCCTCATAGAGGACTGCTTTCTGCATCTGACAGGGCTGGAGGACACTTGCTTCTTGTTCCAGAAAGCTGCTGAACTTTGAAAATGGGACGTGTGATTAACCGAGTATTTTTTAACTGTTTGTAACCATTTGTGAGCCTGTTACCCATTCTTTATTTCTTAGGACTGAGCCTTGAACCTGTGATAAAACTAGAATAACTGGACTGATGAACACTGGGCTGGAGATGAAGGACAAGGAGCTGGGATACCCAAATGTTTTCAGCCTCAAAATACTCAGAGATGTTGATTTTAAGGACAAATAAATAATAGAAAATATTCTTTTTACAAAGAAGAATCGAAAACTGATGTGTCTGGGGTCTCATTTCTGTCTTTTATCTGCAATTTTCTTTTTAGAGACCACAAGAGAAAACAGAGGGTGATGGTGATCTGTTTCTTCACTTAAATCTTAAGCATTTTTTTTCTTCATGTTTTTACATAATGTCTACAATACTCTAGTAAAATGTGATCAGCTCACCATGTCATTTAAGTTAAAAATTAAGATTATCTTTGTTTGTTAGAACATTAATATTTAAAGCAAAGTGTAATGTTTGAGTGATCATGTTGTTTTGTCTTTTTGTAGCCTCCATCCTGCTGCCATCTAATCAAATGAACCATCCAGGGAGAGACTTCGACGTACTGATACAGTATGTTTACACCGTGTTATCAGAACTGGTGTTTGCTGATCATAACCTGTTGTAACCTTTTACTTTTATCTGTACTTTGACACTTAGAACCACAGAGGAGAGTTTTTTAGATGACCATATAAAGAAGAGATCGACAGGAAAGTGAAATGATTCAGCCATTCTTATTTCTGCCAGCATCAGAGACTATTCGTCATCCTGAAGATCATTGTGTCTTTGTCCCACACAGATCCTCATGGACTCCAGCTTGGAGCTCTACACAGTGTTCCAGGATCTGTTTGACATCTTATGAGATTCAGTTCATGTTTTTACCATCATCAAGAAATCTCACTGAAGTTGAAGACAAGTTAAGATTCTACTAATGAAAGTTCAGTTGTGTTCATTTCCTTTTTTGTTTTACAATGTCATGTGACTGAAGTCCCAGAAAATCAGCAAATATATGAATTGATGCAGGTTTTTGTTCACTACTGCTGGTTCATCATCATGTTAACAGTTGTTGATTGAGCAGCTGACAGATGTATGAGGTACTCTTATGAGGGACCGTTCAAGACATAATTCATTCTCACACTCATGTATGTAGATTCTCCTCTAATATACATAATCTCCTCAAAAGAAGTTTGGAAATATTATTCCAGTCAATTACTTCTCCACTTTAATAATACCAGTTGGGTCACTTTATGCCATTTCAACAAATGCCCAACACACACTTTGGTCTAAAAAAAAATTGGAAACTTTTTACCAGTTATGCCTTATGTATCCAGTAGTTGAAATATAGCAATTTAGTGCATTCAGACAAAGAACTTTTGAGATGTGGCCAATAAAGTAAGGTTTTGGTGGACCTTCATTTTTGTCTAATTTCAACTCTCAATATCTCAAGAACTACATGGCCTAGGGAACTGAAAATTTTCATCATGACAGACATTTACCTGCTGTCTGAAAATATACCAAAAGATTTGTCAACTATCTAAATTGGTAGGCATCCCAGCCCTTCAGGGATGGCAAAAATAACAATTGGGTCACACATGGGTCACATGTTGATGCCTTCTGAAACCATATTTGTATATACACCAGGCTTTTAACCTGTTTATAGTGTTGAGATACATGGATGGGCTGTGCGAAAGATTAAATATCAGGGCAACATCCTCCTCAAATCCCAAAAAAATGTTTCCGGCCAGATTTTCATTCAGCTGTAACTCCATGTGGGAATGTATAACAAAAATCTGATTTCTCTTTTAATTTGAAGTACAAAGACACTTTTTTTCCTGAAATCAAGAACAACTTTTTTTTAATGTGACGCCTTCATTTTTGTTTTAAATCCCTAATTTGCACTATTTGCCAATGGCAAATTAGCCCCATATTTATGATGACAAAAAAAAATCCTTTTTTGACAAGTACTATATGCATGTGAAAGGAAAATGGATGTACGTGAGAGGAGAATCATGTATGTGAGAGAGCCCAGAATGAATTATGTTTTGAATGGTGTTTTCATCATATTTAGTAATAGTTGCCATCGATCTTGTTTTCCCTTTTGGTTATATGGTTTGGTCAAGGCACTGTACAGTATGATGTTACATCTTTTTTGAGTACAGTACTTCTAATTGAGTCACTATAATTTTACTTGAGTACTGATTCTGTTTACCCAGCACTGCTTATGTATTGTTTCTGTGAAGAGCAACAGATGTGGTATCAATAAGTTTATCTATCATGTCTGTGTAAAGTAATGTGAATCCACTGTCATATATCCTAAATGATGCCTGTTTTGTTTTTTGTTTTATTATGAAGTTGTTTTAATTATTATTATTGTGAATGAATGTGTTGAACTGAATGCTACCCTGCATGGTGACACTGCTGTCTGAGACAAATATTTCTCTGGAACAATAAAGTTTATCCATTTTGATTTGTGACAATCTATGACATTTTCTGGGTAAATAAAAACACTTTTTAATCCTGCCTCTTTGTTGTCTTACAGCTAGGTAGTGAGGGTGAAACTGAAGCTTTGAGAAAAACTGAACCACTTTGAGACAGACACACTGAGAATAATCTGATACAGTCCAAATGGTGCCACCTGCTGGCTATGTCTGTGTACTGCAACTGAGTGAAGCAGCCTCATGACACTGATAGGACACGACTGCCGCTTCAATCTTTAGTCCAGTGTTCAACAAAGTTTCTGAAACCTGTCATTGTGTTCCTCTGGAGTCATACACAGACATTTAATTAGAATAAATATAGCTTTTTTTTCTTTTAATATTTATTTAGTGTCCAGTGTTGTTTTGGTTTATTTTCTTCAGTATTTCCCCTTCTCTTACAAGTGTTCCAGACAATAAAACAACAAATTCTACTTAATGCCTTCCCGGATAAATTGGTATTTGACATTAAAAAACTAAACTAAAGTAATAAAGAATAAAATGAATCAATAAAGACTGCAAACTGCATTGGTAGATAAGATAATGCACATTGGTGTTTCTGCATTTCTTCATGTGAAATCAAGCTTGCTACAGGGATACAGTATTCTGCTATAATTAATCAGCACTAAAGCTTTTGGAGAAGTGGTGTAGGTTCAGTTAGTGGTTTAGGTAAAGTGTTGTGGAATCTGTGTTTCATCAGGACAGTGATTGTATGAATTTATTGTATTGAAAGTGCAGAGGTTTGGATCCAGTGTTGCCCTGGAAAGAATCTTGATCTGATTTTGAAGTAAGGAGGCCTCAGTTGTAGCAGCTACATGATTTTTGGCATGGTGAAGCAAGTGTCAGGCAAACAGGCTTGAGCATAACGCTGTTTACAAAATACTGTGTTTTGGATGACGTAAGTGAGAGCTGATTGGCACGGCATTTGTAGAGGGAAAAATCCAGCAGACGAAAATATCGGCTTTAGCTTTATTTTGTAATAATGAATGGTACTATTTTACTTGTTTTTGTGGCGATTTATTATCATTTGTTTGTGCAAAAAGCACAAATACCGCTGTTGTTCCAGCATGGAAATCGTATTCGGATTGAAAACACTGTGCGCTTCTTTACGAAGACGTACACTGACGCAGTTTCCCATAGACATAATAAAGATAGACGCCGCATTGGTTGCTGTGCCGTAAGAAATGCGGCCGCCATCTTGGACCGGTCACCCGCTCCACTCGGCGCTGTTTGGCAGCACATTTAATCCATCGTAACTCTTAAACTGATTTTCACACTTTTTTTTTGTTTTTGCTGCAAACGTCATACATGTAGCTATGATACAGGACAAATGGTTCGGCCTATTTTAATATTTATAGTGGGATTAACAGTAATAGAATATTCTGATATAGCCTCGACTACAGTATTTTGCAAACACTGTAAACACACAGTCAGCTATTTTAATAATTTGAAGACAATATATGGTTACGCTATATATACATATTTACATATATAAACAAAATACTGACTAATGAACACATTTCTATATACAATAGATAGAAGTTATAGATCAGAGAAAATGTATATATATATAGATCAGTATCATTACATATATAAAAGTTATGTATTAGAGAAAATTAAAATATATATAATCATAGAGTATCAATATCATTCATACATATGTTACATATCAGACAGCCGCATTTCTTACGGCACATCAACCAATGCGGCGTCTATCTTTATTATGTCTATGCAATTTACTAGGTCCTTGAAATGTACGTAACAGCTTCCTACGGAAGCCTCCGTAGACCAAAAAGTACGACATTACAGACAGCTGGACCGAACAGCTCTCACCATCAGCGAACCGCTCTGGAGTTTGGATGGAGGCGTACCGAAGTGGTCTCGGTACGGTTCTTTAATCCGAACCAAAACAAACTGGTCCACTACACCTCTATAGACAGTGGTGAATTCTAGTACTTTTCTCTTTTACAAGGAGATTCTGTGAAAAATGAGGTTTTTCTGACGCAGTTAGGTCTCAGGGCTCTAAAATAACATGAAATGTGCGATCACTGTCCTCACCCAGTCCTCCAGAACCACCAAAACCATGCTGACAGTTTAACGGAGTAAATGATATCCATGGCAGAGACGAGACAATCATGTGGTCAATGCTCAGTTGCCTTTAAAGCAAAAGACAAACTGCCTGTTTGATACAAGGTTGAAAACCAGGATTGCGGACCGATACAATGGACTACTGTAGTAGTCCGCATTAATTTAATATATACAAGTACAGACTAAAAATATAAGAATTCACTTGTTTGAAACGGTCTGCTTTAAAACAGTAAAACACAAAAAAAAAACCCCTGTATGCGAATTTCACTGCACTACATGTGACTATAAGAACATACCATATTTGTCAAGGTTTAACATTTAGTGTCGACCTACCGGTACCTTTACTGACATACTGAGCAGGTTAAATATTAGACTTGTAACACTTCAGGCAATGACAACAAGCAGCACAGAACCAGGGAACTCTTTTATTAGAATTTCCACACATCCTAATGAGGAATCATAAAACCAGACAAGTGTTTCTACAGAGGAATATTCTGCCCGACTCTTGATAAAGCCCAGAGGCAGCGCCATCAGCTCGCTTGTTTTTGTTTTTTAAATATACATGACTGGTAGCAGCCCACACTCGGTCCAGAGCAGGAGCCGAGGACATAAATATAGAAAACTGCTGTACGCTGTTGAAGTGGAGGAAGGGACGGGGGCTCAGATGTGAATCAAGAAATGAGGAAGGGGACTTCACTCTGTGAGGCCCAGCTTCTTCTTGAGGGACTCTGGCATCTCGGGGGGAGGGGGGCGGGGCAGACGGAAGTAGACCTTGACAGAGTCGTAGATGAACCACTGCAGGGCGGTCAAAGTACCAATCATGATGATACGGGCGATCAGTCCCTTCCACACACCTGAACACAAACACACAATTTACACACTGAGCTCTTCAACATCCTCATGAAAATAGAGTATATATTCCCATAAGCATTTTATAAGTAGCCTTTAAAAGGGGAAAAAAAAAAAACCTGAATTTTCACACAGACCCAAGTTTATAGCATTTAACTCCAGCGTTACACATTACTGTATAATATACACCGATAATCCATAATATGACCACGAACCTATGAGTGGTCATTATGATGATTAGAGTTCCATTGGCTTTTGTCAGTGGGTGGATGAATGCAGCACGTGAACATTTGAAGTTGTTGCACTGAAAGCAGCAAACTGTGCAAACCAAGTAAGAATCTGAGCCACTTTGACAAGAATCAAATAGTGATGTACATAACTGGGTCTTTGCATCCGAACCTAAAGATCTTGTTCGGTGTTCTAGCCTGTAGTGGATAGTACCACAACAAAACTGGTGTAGAGAAGAAAAGCCAGATTTAAATCCAACTAAATATTTGTGAAATGTGTTGAAAAACAGCTTGGATTCACAAAGGTCCAGGCTCACGACTTACAGGCTTTGACGCATGTGTCACTATAATGTCTAATGTATGAAATTATTACAGGAGCTTTCAGAGGTCTAGTAGAGCTCATGCCTTGGGTTAGAACTGTTCTGGTAACCTGCTTCAGCTACAAATGCAAGCGAATTCAGCGCACAAAGTGTTCTGCAATCCGCAAGCAATTGTGATGTCGGACACTGTGCAGTGATAGGATGTCTCTTACAATCAATACTGGGCTGAAATACTGCGTTTTCGATCTGAGTTTCACATCTCATTTCTCGCTTTCCTTCGAAGCAGCATCCAGCATGCATCTGCTCACTCGCTTTCTCTCCGTCTCTCTCACACAGGGCTCTGCATCAATATGCCTATGCCTGGCCATTTGTGCAAAAATGTTTAAACTTTTAGACAAATCTTTGTCACTTTCTTTTCTTTTTTTTTAAAGATTTATTTTTCCCTTTATTAGATAGTGGTAGTGTGACAGACAGGAAAGTGGAAAAAGAGCGTGGGGAGCAGCGTGCACCAAAGGGCCACAGGTCAGATTCAAACTTGGGCTGCTGCGATCAGGGCTGGGCCATGTGGGTGCGCTCTGCCAAGTGAGCTACCGAGACATTGTAATGTCATAATTGACATTATTACCGCTTCACCTGTCAATGTTCATGTTATCGCTAATCGGTGTATAATCACAAATGACTCCTAAATTTTCCCATTTGAGCCTTACAACAAAAATATTGGTGGTCACCAGTGATACATCCCAACCCCCTTGGCAGCCCTAAACCCATGTGTCTTTGGTGTTGACTCTCAGCTTATCCATTCAACAGATATACCAATAAGAAAATCAGATAATTTCACTTTTACTTCAAGGTCACCCATTTTCAAACTTGACGGAGGTCTTAGCCTAACACCTTTGTTACAAGTTGGTGGTCTCTCCAGTCAAGACTAATTGTACTACCAGCCTAATGATCACCAGGGCAACCACAATACACTTTTAGGCTGAGAGGTAAACAGGCAAATGTTTGGTAGTGAGTACAAAAAAGGTATGAAATGTTTTTATCAACTTGTTCAGTTACTTTTCCAAGTCTAGGGGGAAAAAAAAATAATTCTAGTGCCCTGAAGAGTCCAAGTAATTTTTTGTTAATGTAAAATCTAAATATTTAACACACTGACATGTAGTTCATGAGTTTTCGGTACAGACATAAGGTTAGTTTTAAACATTTTTCAATGAAGTGTAGGGTCATGAAGACTGAGAGGATAAACCGACTCAATTCTGTAATGTGTCAGTGGTGACTTCAAATATGTCAGGTGTGTCCGTCCCCCAGGCTTGCAGCAGTGGGAGGAGCCTGTCTGTGAGGACAGAGCTGCCAGCAGCGCAGGTGGGCTGGGGGACAGGTAGACTGCTCTCACACGCCAATGACTCAAGCACCTCCAACTGTACAGCCACAAAAGCTGCTGAGGAGCTCTGCTCCAAGCGGAGCACAGCACCCTCCAGAGGTGGATCTAAGGAGCGTGTTGTATACCGAGGATGTCTGCTAAATACTCACCTCTGGGTCCCAGCCTCTTCAGGACCTGGAAGGCGGTGCTTCCCTTCTCTTTGTTCAGCACAGACACCACAGAGTCAGCAGGGTGAGACACAATGGCACAGAACACACCAGCTGCACAAAGAAACACATCACACTAATGAGATATGCAGCTTTTACATTTCTGTGACTGTTCAAACCTTTAGTATATAGATGAGTTAATCACTCCAGAAAATTAAATAGCCTGTCATTTTCAACAGTAATTTCATATTCACTATGAAGGAAAAAATTAATTAGTTGCTAGGCTATTTCTTTTTTTCTTTTTTTTAAAGATTTTTGGGCATTTTAGCCATTAGATAAATGCAGAGAGGGGAAGGATGGGAGAGGAGCGTGGGAAGTAACATGCAGTAAAGTGCTGCAGGTCAGAACCCAGGCCTCTGTGAGGCCTTGGCCATGTGGGTGTACTCTACCAGGTGAGCTACAGAGTTGCCCCACTAGGCTATTTTTTAACAATTTGGCAATACTACATTTTACCACAAGCACAGGTATAGTACAATTTATGTTTTACAATGACACATCGTCCTGTGTTGAGGGAAGCACAATTTCGATTGCATGTCCTACATTTTAATATTGAAACAAAAATGTGCATTTAAGCAGATATGGTTTGGTTAATATCTAAATGTGCAGCAAACAAGATACCATTTTTAATAACAAATGTTCATTTCTATGAGTTTCCATTCAGTACTGTTTGAATACTAGGATGTAAATCATGCACACTGTGGTGTCAGTAATGAGTTGTCTCTGTAATGAGTGCTTTTTCCAGAGTTACTTCTGTGCAAATTGAAAATGTGAATGACAACTGTTAGATGCATCAAGTGTTCAGTGCTCTACCAATTTAACTCAGTCAAACAGAGGCATCGTTTGTTAATTTTGATCTATTGCACTGAATGTTTTGCAGTTTATCAATTTTCATAGTGCTACCATTCACAAATATTTAGATAATCATCAGGTTTCTGCAACTTTTCACAAGAGAGGAAAACAAGCCAATGAAAACTAATATAAAATGATCAATGGAACATTTTTGGCTGCATGACCAACATCCATTACTGACTCAAAAAAAAAAGAAAAAAAAAACATCAAGCACTGCCCAAGTTATTTTACAGCATAGTGACTGACTTCTTGGCCTCAACAGTTGCTGCTCGTCAGGAATATATTTAATACACAGAAGATACGAAGGATGAACTCTGCAGGTGGCAGAGCTGTCAGACCTCTCAATCAAAGCCATTCATGGCAGACAAGTCTTCAATTCTTCAGAATCTCAATAACTGTAGATACATTTAAAAATGCATCAGATCATGCATTAGAGGGTCCATCTTTAAATTTTATCAACTGTACATCATTTCCACATTTGCATCCCTGCTGAAGTGCAGTTCTTGCCCCTCTGGTCTATCTGTATTTTATGATATGTGGACTGTAAGAGCATCTTTTTGTAAACTGAAAAAACACCATGTTAAGAAAGTTGTTTTCACTCAACTAAATTGGTATGCATTTACTTAAAGATATGAGAGGACCAAATGCATGGCTAACTTATGTTTTAGGCTATTGTTGCGTTACTCACCAATGTAACCGGCCACGAAGGTGACCACCAGCTGCTCAGGTTTGCTGCACTCACTGCGAGGCTTGGGAACCACATACTTGTAGAGCATCTCCACGGTCCTCTCGAAGCAGGCGAATTTCATCATGGTGTAAGGGATCTGCCTCATCCACAGGGGAACCACACCCTTATAGAAACTGACAAGCCAAGGGACAAGAGCTGAGTGTGTGGAACTTCAACAGAAACATGAATACATTATAAATACCTTGCAACAGAAGCCTAATAATTTGCTCTAAGGCTTATGTTTTTGGTCCAGGGAAAACAAATTACTCTTTTTGGTCTTAAATTCAAAAACTTTGGGAATTCCTGGCATACCACTGTAAAATTATGTCTATACTTTGAAAAACATGCAGTGTCAGACCAAACATTTGTATCAGTGTTTCCATTTCTAAAAACTTTAATTTTGTGCATATAATGAAGGGGTGATAATATTGTGCATGTACCATCAACAATTCCCTTTTAAAGTTTAAGACAATTCTAGAAACTATCAACTGGCTAGAGGTGCCATTGTAAAACGCTGTCAATGCATTATAGCTTTGTCAGCTACACTTTAAAAAATATATATATCCTGCAGGAAATAATGTGCACTGGTTCATCCAGTACATTATTCAACACAACCTGCAGGGCAGTGCAATTAATGACTTCCATCAAAGTGTAGCTGATCTTTCTAATGAAATTATTTGAACAATTTTCCTTCAAGTTGTCGGAGTTGCTACAGGTAAAACATATCACCTTTGTCTGAAATTTCTGAGTGGACGTCACACCTCTTATGACAAGCCATTAGATATTTGTGTTAAATTTTCATGATGTAGAGTAGTGCCATACAGTTCTTTTCCTTTCGGCTGTTCCCTTCAGGGGTCGCCACAGTGAATCATCTGCCTCCATCTCACCCTATCCTCTGCAT
>JAQQAE010015298.1:0-12098 GCA_029823295.1 Pseudamia nigra
CACACACACACACCCTTCTTTCACATGCTTTCACATCCTGCCTGTTGCTCCTTTGCTACCAGTGTATGATTGGCGCTAATCCCCGTACAGATTCCCAGAGATTATGAGTCATGTCAAAACAGGAAGTATTTCCTACGACTAATGCTCGGAGGTGGCATGAAGCATGCGATCTCTCTTTCCCTCTCTCTTCCTCTCTCTCTCTGTCCATTGTGATCAAGTGCACTCTCCCATGGACAACACATACACACACCCAAACCACATGTGTATCCATAATATCCTTTCTGTTTATGGCAAGCTTTACTGAAAATAAACGTACTGGGAAACAGAAGTGACACAGATTCAGAGCAGTTTGCTGCTGTGCTGCAGCCTCATGCAGTCTACAAGTTAAAAAATTACCTTTTCTAAACTTAATGTCTGGACCCAAAATGGATCACAGGCCTGTTCGAACTGGGTTTTACAACAGAATAAAATACATGATGGTACTATGATATGTGAGTCACAACCTGATTTAATAAAATAAATGCACAGTTTTTATCTTTAACTTATCCAATTTGATCATTTTTCAGTCTCAAGGCTTCTTGTGGCTGCAAATGTATAAAAACATCTAGAGCATTTTTTACAGAATTATCAGAATCAGACTTTATTAATCCCCAGAAGGAAATTGAGTTGTCATTGCAGTAATAAGAAATTAAGCTGTAGGGGCAAAGTAGAAAATATAAAAATATAGGACATATGGAATTTAAATTTGAAAAAATATACATTACTTTACAAGTTAATGTTTCATTGATATGGCTATGCAGCAATCCAGGTTGTTTTGACAGTCCTATGGTGTATTATTTTATTTGAATCAGGCAGCAAAGTAAATTTTTTAGCATTGTTTTGGCAATTTGTCCATTAAAAAGTAAATGTTTTAACAATTCAAATATATTTTTTATATATTTGGGCTCTGGACAGATACCACATTGCTCCCAAGCTCAAAAAAATTGAGAACCTCCATGATAATATAATAGCAATACGGATGTAGGGTTCCTATAAGAAATACTTTGAAAAAGTCTAAATCATAAAATACTTCTAAATAAGTTTTTATTGTTAATGTGTTTCTCCAGCCATTTTCCTTCATTAAGTTGTTTTTATCTGCTGGCATTTTTTTAAGCTAAAAGTGTACACTGCTAACCTATCATGTGCTGATTTTGTTCATTGTTTATTGTTGTTTACTAAATCAAGACTAAATTTTTTGGGCCATATTTGGTTATTTACTCTTTATATGATTATCGCTGCAGGCAGACTTCACTTCGTAACCATCTACAAATAGATGTCTGTGGTCTACAACGCACATGCATCTGTGCATGTGTGTGTGTAACCCACAGAGCTGGCACTGCTTTGTCCTTCCAGATTGGCCCTGATGGCTTTAGTCACCCTGACTATCCCGTGCTGATGCTATTTAGGTGCACTCTTCAGCTCTTATGTCGCCTGAGTGTTGTTCTATTGTTGCTTTGTTTCACTCTTGTTTTACTTTGTTCTCTCCAGGTGTGTTAAAAAGAATAAGCTGTTTCTGAATATGCAAGTAAATGGGAATGGATGTGAGGATTCGCCTTCTCGCTACCCTGTCATACCTGCACGAACCCCTGGAGTGGCACCGGCGACCACCACAGCGCCGTACACCCTCCCTGGCACCCCCACCCTCATAGAAGAGCACAGCAACATTAAGAGTAAGCCATGCACCCGTATTCAATTACATTTACTATTTTGATGAATGCGTATGATTTCTTTGTTAAAATTATGTAGATTTAACATGATATGATTTAATTTCTGCACATAAATACAGTTTGCATGTGCTGTTTTCCTCGTTAAATTTAAATAGACTTTTTTTCCCTGTTTGTGTCTGTGCTTCTGTAACATTTGGGTGGTTATTTGTGTGAGCGAGGCAACCACTGGGATCCCTTAGATATTAGTGCTTCTTGACGTAACCACAATCCTTCTCTTTTTTGGTCATTCCTTTAAATTTCAGATAACGCAGCAGTGCATCGCAGCTCCCCACAAGCAGTGAGGAGGGACATTGGCTTAGCAGTCACTCACAGGTTAGAGACAACCATATCATATATTTGTTATTAATTCTTTCCCTGCCAGCATTTTAAGAAAAAGTTGCTAGCCAACCCCAGCATTTTTGATGATTTTGATTCATTTTTCAAGACCCATAGTAAATGACTCTTTATGAGTAGAGGTACAGTGCACACCTCAAAAGAAAGAACAGACCTTCACCTTTCGTTTAGAGAAGACCTTTTTATTCTAGCTTTAGTTGCTCTGGTCATTTTCACACTTCTATACTGGTCATTTTCATTTAAAAAAAAAAAATGAAGTTCAAGCAAAAAAAACTGAAAAATTCCATAGTAAATACTGTGTTCCCTCCTTCTTGTTTCTGTCAGATCATCTTCTCTGCTTGTTTTTTCACCATATTATTTCACAAGATGCACAAAGGTTGCCCTCTCGAAAACACGGATTAATGGAAAATCTTGTCATTTTCGGGGAAGCATCTTGCAAATAAGATGTGACTTTATTCATCCCACTCTGGGGAAATTTCTTTGTTACATCAGCAGACAGGAATGAAAAATAAAATAAAATAAATAGTAGTGCACACATGCAAGTGCAAAGTCATACTATACGTAAGTTTATAGCAAAAAAAGAAAGTGACTTCTGACAGAATATCTTTTCACTGGTTTTGAATGAGTTAACAATACTTCGAATTAAACCTGAAATCCACATGCAGCATTGTAAAGGTGCAAATAAAAGTATTTTTGGTCTGTGTAGATTTTCAACAAAGTCCTGGCTGTCACAGACATGTCAGGTGTGCCAGAAGAACATGATGTTTGGGGTTAAGTGTAAACACTGTCGGTGAGTATGTCTATTTTTATAGTACTGTATTTACTTAGTGTGTTACTATTGATTGGAACGGTACTCTGGCTGAAGGACTACACGCTACTTAAACAGTGGAGATCCACATCTCTTAATCTGGGCTTTAAATATGACCTAGGTGCCTTATGCTTATTGTTGCTGGGTTTATTTACAGTTTAAAGTGCCACAACAAATGCACAAAGGAAGCTCCATCTTGCAGAATCTCCTTTCTCCCAAGTAAGCCTTTGTTTATTATCCTAAGACTGCAACTGACCAACATGTTGTCCTGTGCATATATAGTACATAATGACATCAGCAATTTCTCTTCTAGTCGCCAAAATTCGGAGGACTGAGTCTGTTCCATCAGATATAAACAACCCTGTGGACCGACCAGCAGAAGCACCACAGTTTGGCACACTACCAAAGGCCATTACCAAAAAGGTAAATACACATGTATATGTAGCTGTGGAAAGAAATAAGAGACCACTACAAAATGATCATATTCTCTGATTTTATTATTACAGGTATGTGTTTGCGTAAAATGAACATTTTTGTTTTATTCACTAAACGACTGACATTTCACACAAATTTCAAATAAAAGTATAATTTATTTGCAGGACATGACAAATGGTCAAAATAAACAGATGCAGTGTCAGACTCAAATTATGCAAAGGAAACAAGTTAATATCAACTTTATACAACACGATACTAATGTTTTAACTTAGGAAGAGTTCAGAAATCAATATTTGGTGAAATAACCCTGATTTACCTATCCCCTTTCCTCATTTAATCAGATTTGGTTCAGGTGATCACCTAATCAGTACCTCATTAAGTGGACTGTTGGTCATTAAATCAAGGAACAAATTGAAATCTTTTGCTATGTAAGTTGCCCATACTGCTGAAAGGTTTTATACAGTAGGTTAACTTTTTCTTTCTACATTCTTTAAATTAGGTGTTTTATGTGGAAATTTGCCCCTTTTAATATTATGAATGTTGTTTGTATCCCACCAGGACCACCCTCCAGTGCTGAACCAGCTAGACTCCAGCAGTAATCCATCCTCCACCACCTCATCCACACCTTCCTCCCCAGCACCTTTCCAGCAGAGCAACCCCCCCAGCGCCACCCCCCCACCCAACCCCTCGCCCAAAGTCCACCGGGATAACCGCTTTCACTTCCCAGGTACGTCTCACAGTTTTCTGAACCTGTTGCAGACACGTGTTGTACAACTGAAATGTGCATGGTACTACTATAGTGATGCAGATCCTTATGCAGATTTCCCTTAATCTTTTTTCATTTTAACAATATTTAAAAAATACAGATCACAGTAGTTGTGTGATATGATCAAACTATCATGTCATGATATAGCGCATTTTCTTCAACAAATAAATAGATACAGGAGAAGGCCAAAACCAGGTGTTTTTTTTCCAGCAACATATTAGAATAACTATATGAACAAAATGATCACTAGATCAGCCACAAAAGGAAAACTGAACTAGAGCATGAACCAAAAATAAGAAAAAAATGGGGAAAAAAATCCAAAATAATAAACACGAAGATAATAAAGAAGAGTATAATAATAAATTGACTTAATGGAAATGACCAACAAAATGAATTTAATTAAGTTAATAAACAAAATCAGAATGACTGAATGAATATTTTCGATGGCTCTTGACACATAAAACTGTCTCTTTAGATTGTGAAGGTAATTGGAATGATCTCCTCAACAAATAAAGATATGGAGGAATTTTGCTTTTTTTTTTTTTTTTTTTTGTTTTTTGAGACGGATGGGATTGTGAACCTTTGCATATATTTTAGGGTGTAATGAAATGTTAAACACCTATCCAAAATAAGAATATAAATAGAGACATGATTGTTGCATACTTGATTAAAGATGTTTAGCAGTTTTGTGCTGACTGGCCTGCAGTATAATCGGTAAAATATTTTTCATGCATCTGAGCCATGTAAAAGAAGACAATATGGCCATAATATGACAAATATTACTTTTTTTTCTTTCTCATCACATGATATACTGTATATCATCATATTGCACAGTCACAGAGACAACAAACACCCTTCTCTTTCCTAACATGCCATTAACACACAGTTATAACATGCTTTTTACCAAATTTGTTAATTCAAAGCTCCTCTAACCATCTGTCTCTCTGCCTGCCATGCCTTTTGGTCTTTCCCCTCTCTTCTTTTCAAAAGCTGCCTGTTACTTTCAGCACAGACAGCAGTTTATCTTCCCCGGTGAGTTGTCGGTCCCCAAGTACCATGCCATACTGTTACTGATTCCATCACCCCACTGTCCACACCTGGACATCCCAGACATCCTCTGCATGTTTGCTTGGAAGGCCATTGCTCTCAGTGTATCACTGTTAGGGTTGCATATTGCTAGTGAGACAGTGACATTTTGCTCCCATCTAGTGGCAGTAAAGGGAATTGCATGTGCTGTCATGAACTGTGGACCATTGTGCTTTAACACAGAGAACTGAAGAAACACTTGATGGACTGAAATGCTGCTCTGTGTATTCTTCCCTAAACCCCTAATTTTTCTCCACAGATGTCTCAAGTCCTTCTGCTTTGCATTCTGATGTCCTTGAAGACACTGTGTAAGACTTGTGTCTGTTTATATATGTAAAACTATGAAGTCATCACTGAAAGTAATGATAAAATGTATTATTAATGCTTCTCATATCACATCTCCTAAAATAGCAATGAGATCGAGCAATCAGCAGATGATATACATTCTGAGTTGGTTGAGGATGAAGATGAAGAGGTAACTTGGATTACTTCCGTTTTCTGAGCTAATCATCCTGTTTTTTGATTCAAGTATTTTAAATGTCTGTCAAAGGTAATATAAAATACCAATGCCAGAGAGGGAGAACGTCAACATGCTCTTGCATGCTTTGTAAACTGATCTGTTGGCTAAGGACAAAGCTGCTTGAAAACCAGTTTATCACAAGGGGAGCATAAGGTTATATAATCAAGGTGAGGTTAGATAGTCAGCTGTCAGCAGTGTGAAGGTGGTGGATCTCACGATGTCTTGCTGTGATATCATCATTTTAGTTCCTCCAAGTATTTTATAATAGTGGATACATCAGTATGTGGTTTAGTGTCACATGATTTCATGGCATAAGAATACCAAACTGATTCCCATGAAATTCAGTAAAAAAGGGTCAGTTTTTAATTGTTTAAATCATCCAGCATCTCAATATTGATCTACTGTCCCGTTAGCCTTGTTTCCACTCCTATTGATGATGCACAACCCTCTCAGATTTACACACTAGCACAGATATACTCAGCGGCGGGTAGAGTACACAGAAACAGTACTCAAGTAAGAGTGCTGTTACTTCAAAATTTTAATGACTCAAGCAGAAGTAGAAGTACTTATGAAAATAAGTACTTGAGTAAGAGTAAAGACATTTGGGATTTAAAAAAAAACTCAAGTAGTGAGTAACCTGCATATTGCATTTGAACAGGCACATTAAAGGTACTGTCCACAATGTTGGCAAACGAGCTGGCAGCTGACCATTGGTGGCCGACCAATATAAATGATTAAACAGGCGAAATGCACCAACATGACTTACAACCTCACACTTGTCAAGCTACTATATTTGTTCTTTTCTTACCCGTACCAGATGTTGAAGGAATCTGAAATGCAGTCTTTTTGCTCATCCTGTGGGTAGATAAGCTACAGATGTTAGTGCCGTAGTAGGCACCGCTGTGACTGTTGTCAACTCCGCCAGTCAGTGCATGAGCTCATGTCCCTATGAGGTTGTAAGCTGTGTTGACTGACAGGTCATCAGTCCAAACATATATACGTAGCGGACTGCTACGAACAATCGGCTACTAGTTTGCCAACATCATTAACTGGACCTTTTAATTAGTCATTAATAAAGTGACAAATTCAGAATCAGAAAAATATAAAATACATTATGTTAAATGCTGTTTATTGCCAAACAAAAAAAAACTTAAGATGAACCCCAACTTTGCTTATTGCACGATTTCTTACTTATTTTATTTGTTTTTTGCTTATTATTTGCTTATTTTAATTATTTTACCTTATTTTGTTGTGCATTTTGTTGCTTTTGGTTCAAGCCAAACATTTTTGTTAATTTAATTTTTGAGCTGTGTCCTAATGTAATTACAGTACGAGTGCATTTTTTATCATAATGTAACTGAGTAAGAGTAAAAATATTCTAAATATAACTACTCTCAAAAGTACATTTCTTGGAAAATATTACTCAAGTACATGCAGCTGAGTAAGTGTACTAGAGTTTTACCCACTGCTGCAAATACTCAGGTACAGTATACAAGTTGATTGATGTAGAATGGAGTAATATACCAGACATAGTGACCACACAAGTACTTTACTTAAATACCTTGATACATTTTGCAGTTAAAATTCATCCACTTTTTTCACGCAGGGCTATGACATGTAATGGGATATTTTACATCGATATTAGTACTAAGCAGAAAGATCCAAACCTCCGGGTCACGTGGCATAAAACAAGTAATAGATGGATGAATGTATTTGTACTCCTACTGAAAAAGGATCCTGTTCTTCCACCATTGCTGGCATTAATCAAAGACAAATACAAGCTGGCAGACAGTTTGACTGAGTTGATGCTGTTGCTGTGGTGTTATTAATTTAACCAGTGTCTCGCTGATACCAAAGCATCACCACTCTGCACATGAGACAGCAACACAAGGCTGGAGACAAAGCCAAAACAATTAATAAGTCAATGGATGGGAGTCAATAGAAATATCTGCAAGCTGTTACATGCTGCACAAAGTCCACACAGATAATTAGGCTTCTTCATTCTTCATGGAGCAGATGTATTCATATGTACAGGCTTGTGTCATTTGTCAGGGTTATATCACGCAGTATATTTTCCACACATTTTTCTATTATAACATGCCTACTGTGTATTTCTTTGTAAGAGCCTTTTTTTAATGAAATTACTACAGCCTCCTCATAATTTTTTTAGGAAGCGGGAGAGGATATCGAGGTTGAAGATGAAGACCCCGAGGCAGAGCAGGAAAATGATGAGGAAGAGGAGAATGTGGATGACGGAGAAGATGAAGACGCAGAGGAGATGAGGATGAATATAGACTCAGATGGCGAATGTGATGGCGATGAGCTGGAAGACTTGCCAAGCTCTCAGGGAAACCAGTGGAAGGGTCCCATATCCCGCAAAGCGAGCCAGACCAGCGTCTACTTGCAGGAGTGGGACATTCCTTTTGAGCAGCTAGACCTTGGAGAACTCATAGGGAAGGTTAGAAACCCCACCTGGATCTTACTTGTGCATGTATTACCGTACCTCATCGCCTGCCATGTTAAATAACACTCCTTTGGTCTGTCAGGGTCGCTGGGGCAGAGTGCATAAAGGTCGATGGCATGGCGAGGTAGCCATTCGACTTTTGGAGATCGATGGGAATAACCAAGACCACCTGAAACTCTTTAAGAAGGAGGTGATGAACTACAGACAAACAAGACATGAGAATGTGGTGCTGTTTATGGGGGCCTGCATGGCTCCACCCCACCTGGCTATAATCACAAGGTGAGAGGAGAAATCTCAAACGTTCTTTTCACAGGGCCTCTGCAGGTTCTTGCAAATTGTATTAAAGGCATTTTATCATTTTAAGTCCAGTCTTTTAATGCAATAAATCTTTAAATGTACACCTGAACTTAATTGCTTAACTCATTCCAATAAGAATACTTTTACATGAAATTCCAGTTACACAACTCTACATATATACTGTACCACTGTTCATCTGCAACATCTGAAACAAAGAGTGGGTTTGCCCTAAATCAGGGGTCTGAAGCCTGTGTCCCTGGGGCCACATGTGGCTCTTTAACCTGTCCCCAGTCGCTCCTTTGTCCAGTGATGGAAGGAACACATAATAAATCAGAATGCATACCATAAGCATTAAATCAACAACAAGAAGACAAAAATGAACTGGATAATGAACAAGGAATAAGAAAACAATTTTTTTTAAACCCACAAAGTTAAAAATGTTGTCATGTAAATGACCAAAAATAATGTACACCATTAAGACAAAATAATCCACAGCATAAACAAAATAATTAGACAACTGAGCAAAAATTTACAAAATGACTAAACTAAAAAAATCAACCTGATGAAAATCACCGCAATATTAACAAAATAATGTCAATAAAGAACCAAAAATGTATTCCACACATCACAAATAAGAGAAATTTCACAAAAATGAATAAAATAATAAACAAAACGAACAAAAAATTAACTAAATAATCAGTGAAATGAACAAAAAGTTTTTATCAAAAATGACAAATAATAATCAATAAAATGAAGAATAATGAACAAAATGGTGCTTTAAATGAACAATAGTGAAAATGATCAACAAAATGAACACAAAGTTAATGAACAAAATTAATACTAATGACCAAAATAATAAATAAAATGAAATAAACATAATTATAACAGTGCATCATATGCCACGTCTATTATTTTTTATGGTTTGACACATGTATTTTTACTTTCTGTCCAAAAATGTATTTTTAGATTGAAACGGTTGCTGACTGATGCCCTAAACTAACTCATCACATTTAACCTGCCAACACCCTGTTTCTAAAGTCTCTAAAACACATATTTTCATCCTTTCAACCTGTTTTTCTTTCTTCTTCAGTTTCTGTAAAGGGAGAACGTTGTATTCAGTCGTGAGAGACACTAAAAACACTCTAGATATCAATAAAACAAGACAAATCGCTCAGGAGATTGTAAAGGTACGTCCCTTTAAAGTGTTTCAAAGATTTTATCAGTTGATTTTTTTTGTATATTCATCCTTTTATTACAGTACATAATTAAAGTGTCGTGGTGTAAATGAGCAGCTTCGGAATGTCCACACCTTTTTGTGGTATTTGGGTATTCTTTTATCTTTTGCGTTGGAAAATTAAAAATAATAAGGCACAAAAAACGAAAAAAGAAAGAAATATGCATACCACCTTTCCTTAGATCTGCCTGCCATCTTCATCTATCCTGCAGAGCTAATATTTGTGTTTCAATGCAGGGAATGGGCTACCTGCACGCTAAAGGCATCGTCCACAAAGACCTGAAGTCAAAGAACGTTTTTCATGACACCAATAAAGTAGTGATCACAGACTTTGGGCTCTTTGGAATCTCTGGGGTTGTTCAGGAGGGAAGGTAAGAAAAAAAAACACACAAGGCTTGAAAACACAACACAATGTTTACACAGTGCAATTTTACCTGAGGGCCTGACTCTCACAGTGGCTCCAGTCCTGCAGGTATCACCTTATCAACCAGTCAGTTTTACCAAGATTTACAAAGGTCTGACATAATTTACTGTTCCTTGTTTTTTAAGTAACACCCAGGCTGCTAATATGTGACTGCCTTTGTCTGTGGCTTCATAAATAGCTGTTTTGTGCACTGTAATTTGAGATGGACTGCATTTAGTTAATGCATTTTCCACTCCGGTTAATGCATCTCAGATTTTCCACACCATTTGATTTGCGACTGAAAAATGTGTGCTTTTTTTCCCCGAGGCGCGAGAACAAACTGAAACTTCCACACGGTTGGATTTGTTATCTCGCACCAGAGATTGTACGCAGGATGAGTCCAGGTAACAATGAGGACCGCCTTCCTTTCTCCACTGCAGCCGATGTGTACGCCTTTGGGTGAGCTTCACACACTTGACAGGTTGTTTCAGTGAGATTTAGCACCAGCACAATTCCTTTCTTGTTGATTTATTTTAGAAGTGTCATGCAAAATTAGGGCTGGAAACACATGAAGTTACTTTAACACACTAACATGTATAGTTCTACAGCAGAAAGCTTGTCCTTCCACTGTCTCCCGTCAGGTTTCCTGAGAGAAGCACGTGCATAAATCCCACTCTTGTGTTTGTCTAGTACACGGGTCTACATCCTCCACATGTGGCTTTTAGCTCCTCTCCTGTGGCTCCAGCGGGTTTGCCCAGTGATGGAAGTAACAAAAACTATATCAAAATGAGCAAAATTAACAAAATAAACAAGTAAATAACCAACACCATGAAAATGAACAAAAATGAGAAAAATAATGAACACGACTGGAACAAAATGAACAAAAGAATCCACAGCATAAACAACATGCAAAGGAAAAAGAACTAAAAATTCACAAAAATGACTAAAATAATAAATTAGCTTGATAAAAATAAGCAAAATAATGGTCAAAATATTCCACAGAATGAACACTAATTCACTAACATAGTCACAAAAATGAATTAAATGGCAAACAAACTGAACAAAGAGGAACAAGAAATGAACGAAATAATCATCACAATGATCAAAAATGATTAAGATGCACAAAGATAATCAATAAAATGAACAATAATGTCTAAAATAATCAACTGACTGAACAAAAATGAAAATGATCAATAAAATGAATAAAAGTTAAGTCAATGAACAAAATCAAAACAAATAATAAAATAAATACAGTTACGAATACATTTGAAGATGTTACCATGTGGTACATAAAGCGTTCAAATATTTATTTTGTGGCTCTTGACACTTGTGTACTTTTACTTTCTGTGTAAACCTGGCTCTTTAAATTGTAAAGGTTACAGAACCCTGTTCTTATTTAATATAGCAGCCTTTTCCAATCTTAGCATCATGTCAGTTTGTTTCTTTTGTTGACTTTCTTAATCGTTTTGTTGATTATTAAGTTGATTTTCTTTTTGTTGGTTATTTTGTTCATTTCTAATCATTGTGTTGAATTAGTGCATGCTCATTTTCATCAAACTCAATCTAAAAAAAAAGAAAAAATGTTCAACCTTAATCTTTGAACCTCTTTTTCATCGTTTCCATTTAAGATACACAAAAATGCTGTGATGCTGTGCATTTATTTACAGTTTTGGAACAAGCCCTGGCTTATTTAAGTGCAATCTCTTATCATGTGTCTATAACAATAATTTAATTACTGAATGTCTATGCTTATAATTGTTACATATTTTTTATTACTTTATTTGGACATTACACACTCCTGATCAATATTTTAAGACCAGTTGAAAAATTGCAAGAATGTACATTTTTCACTGTTGGATCTTAAAAAGGTTCTAAGTACTGCTTCAAAATGCAAAAAGAAGAAATGGGAGGGAGACAAGAAAAAATTTTGAGTAAGTAATTTATTGCAAACAACCATTAAACTGAAATAGGCTGTTCATCAGCTGA